>JAKFQP010001034.1:0-20342 GCA_023375905.1 Nycticorax nycticorax | reverse complement strand
GGGTGGGATTTCTGTTAATCAGGGCTCGTTGGGGTAGCTCCTTTGTGGGGACACCCGCAGCTGTATTTGCAGCTGCAGCAAGTGCTGGGGCTGGCAGGGCAGGAGAATAGGTGCAGGCAGGTTTCTGCAGAGGTGGCTGGTGTGCCCTGGGAAGGGGTCATGGCACGGATCCGGAACGGCTGGGTGATGTCCGGGCAGGTTTTCATTCTGCTGCCAACTCTAAGGGAAAGAAATGCCCTCCGGCCCTGGCAGGGCTTTTGGTGCTGCAGAACACAAAGACTTTCTCCAGGTTATTCTGCAGCCCTGGGAGAGCTGCCCAGCAGTTGGGCATCGACCACCTTCTCCTCTTGGCCTGCACCATGTGGAGAGAAGCCGGCAGGGGAAGAGTTTGCTGTTGGGATGGCAAAACAGCTTGGGCAGTGGCCAGCTATAAACCCCCTGCTGTGTGCTCCTGGAAAAACTGCTTTCTGACATCCTTCCACCACCTCCTTTCCAAGGAGCTGGGATGCACCGCTGGGCCGTGCTGCAGCCATGCTGCCTGCGCATCTTATTTCCCACCATCAGAAACCTGCTGGGGAAGCAGCTGGGTTGGTTCCCTGATGCTGGGTTATTAAAAAAAAAAAAATAAATAAATTTCCTTGAGAGAGAGCACGCTGCCAAAACCTCGCCTTGGCAGCCTAAAGCTGGGGCTGTCTCAGCTGGGAGAAGAGCAGTTGCAGCAGATGTGGCTCGAAGATAGCAGCAGGCCCTGATTCAGGGCGGTCGTGCAGGACAGGCTGGTTCTCGTGGTGCTCTGGACCTCTGCAGGCAAAATGTCCTTAAACAGCCAAACATGAAGGTGAGTCCATAGGAACGGAGAGCGGGCTGCAATCAGGTCTCTTGAGGCTGCAACCTAGAAAATCTCACCCTGAGAGGGATTTGGGGACCTTAGATGTTGGTGAATAAAGGTGAACATCCAGTGACCATGCAGCTGAAAAGGCAAGTGTGAGGGTTTTTGGTTTTTCTTTGCTGTGGAGCAGCATGTAGGAGCAGGGGGTGCCATGGAAGAGCCTCTCCCCTTTGCTGGGGGTACCTGTCCCAGGGGATTAGTGCTCACCCATTGCACATTGCCTGGGCTCTGCATCCTGTGAGCCATCGGAGCGGGGCAGGCGGTGTGCTCCCGGCCGGGGTGGCTTTCTCCTGATGGCAGCATGGTGTCGGTACCTGCAGGTAGCTCAGGGACGTTGCCTGCCGCGGGGGTTCCCATGCCCCCGTCTGGCACCCAGGGCTGTGGAGCTGCCGGTTGGGTCTTGCCTGTCTGTTCATTGGAGGAAGTTGAGCTGCTTCTTTTGGTCTGTTAGCTGGTTTCTGTATGCTACTTGCCTCCGTGTGGAAGATTTAACTTGAGGCGGTTCATTAGCAAAAGCCAGTCCTTTACGAGCTCCGACTCAGAGCCCAGCCCTGCTCCTCTTGCCCGGAGTGGTGCCGGCACACCCAGGTACAGGTGTGCCCCTGTTTGGGTGTCTCTCATTTCCCAGGCCTTTGGGTGAGAAATTATCTGAGGGGCAGTGCCGGGCTGCGCAGTTGGCGTGCGAGCAGAGGCGAGTCCCCGGGACCCTGCCAGCGGCAGGCAGCAAGCGTCGCCTCCTCCAGGGCAAGGCTGCCCCGTGCCGTCTGTCCCTGGGGATGTGGCACTGGGATGTGGCAGGGCTGCATGTGACCATGGGGGTGTGGAGGTGGAAGAGCAAGGTTCACATCCCCAGCTTATGGCTTCCCTGGGCTTGTGCCTCCACTCTCAGACCTTCATTTAGCAGGATGTGCCCTACCAGGTGTGGTGGTGGTGGTGGTCCATATGTGTGTTCCCTCTTCTCCGTGGGCACCTGGAAAAGCTGCCTGCCCCTGCATGATCTGGGACCGCTGCTCTCTGGTATTGGAGTGCTCTGGTTTTGTGCTGCGCCCTTGCAGGCGTCCCTGCGCTGCCAGCGCTCTGCCCGCTGACCGATATGCACTGCAGGGGGCGGCAAGGGCTGCAGCCCCACGCGCCCTGGAACACAGGTTCCCGTTGTACATCTCTACAAGAGGGGCAGCTGCAACGTCTGCTGGTCACGTCCTGCCCAGTGACACTGAAGGGACAGCGATGCCTGCTCCCATCTTCTTTCATAGGTCTCTTTCCCTTGCAGCTACTTCAGGTGGTGGTATAAGAAGACCCGCATAGAGAAGAAACCTGCCTTCATTGACCTCCTGTGTGCCGTTCCTCTGCAGCAGATCTATGGTCAGCCTCCAGTTTGGGCGCTGGGGTGGTGCAGTGCCCAATGTGCCGGGTGGGCAGGGATTCATGCAGGGCCATCAAGGTGGTAGAGATGGGGAGTGGGCCAAGGAACTTCTGGGGTGTGGGCAGTGCCAAAGGACCCCTGGAGCTGCGCAGGGCGGTGGTGGTGGTGGGGGTGTCCTTGGGTCAGACCCTGCCACGGGGTGCTAATTTTAGGTGTTTTTGCCAGGGTGCCCGCTGGGCGGGATCGGGGGAGGCACCATCACCCGTGGCTGGCGGGGAGAGTTCTGCCGCTGGCAGCTGAACCCTGGCATTTATCACTACGAAACGGTCATCGCCGACCAGGTAGGTGCGGCGGGGTCTGCGAGGGGTGCGGGCGGGCGCTGCAGCAGCCTGGGCGGTTGAGCCCTCTGCTCTTGGGCTCATCCCCTCCCCTCCGTGTGCTTCCTCTCCTCCCCAGTTCACGGTGTGCCTGCGTTGCAAGGGGCAGACAGTTTACCAGCAGGTCCTGTCGGTGGAGAGACCCAGCACTCTGCAGGGCTGGAACTGGGGCTACTGTGGCCACTACGCCTTCTACCATGCCCTGTACCCCCGTGCCTGGATGGTCTACGAGCTCCCAGGGCAAAACGTGGTGCTCACTTGCCGCCAGGTCTCTCCCGTCATCCCCCATGACTACAAGGTAAGGAGGCAGTGGCTGGTTGCAGCCTGTGCGTGGGAGCACCGGGCCACACCGTGCTGCAGCAGCATGGCTCATTTGGAGCAGGGTGGCAGGGATTTGGCAAGTTGCCTTCGTGGTGGGGAGGGGGAAAGGATTGGCACAGCAGAGATGGGACTCTCCTGTGAGATGCTCCCAGGACAGGCCCTTGGCTGGCTGAGCTCGGTGCGTCCCACTGGAGTAGCAGAGGCTTGGACCTGGTGAGTTTTTGACCCCTGAGCATTTGGGGATGCTGCAGTAGAGGAGTTCCTTGTCCCTCCTGCCCAGCTCAGCGTTGCCTGAAGGCAGCCAGGCTTGCCACCTTGTTAATGTTCTTTCCCAGCCTGGCTCCTCTGTCCTAAGTCCCTGTCTCTAGTGCCAGCTGCCAGGTGGGTAGCTGTGGGACCCTGGAAGGCTGGTGCTGGAAGGGTTATCCCTTCTTCCCTGTGCTTGGCTCTGGCAGCTGCTCCTTCCCCCTCTGACCTGTGCTTTGACTCTTTGCACTGCTTGTTCCCTGCCTTTGGTTTTGTCCTGTGACCATCCCAGCTCCCATCCACCCGGAATGGCAGGTCCAGAGCTGTGACCTCCACTGCCTGGAGTATGCAGTGGTAGTGTTTTGGGAAATCCTTAGCCTGTACTTGTGGGTTGGTTTGTCAGCTGAGTGTTCCTGAGAGTATTTTAGCTGGCTTTTGCCTGCCATCCCCAAAGGAAGAGCTGCTTATTAGCTGGGCTTTCCTGGCTGGGCTTTCCCAACATTTCCTCGTGTCTCCACTCAGCAATGCTCCCAGGCAGGAGGAACATCCGCAGCAATGCGGAAGGTTGGGACAGCAGCAAGGGATGCCTCGTCACCCCTGCACGCTGCTGCTGCTCGCTCCCAGCCCTGGGCGAGGGTGGCAGGCAGCGCTGCCGACACGCCTGACCTTGCTCTTACCCCAGCGAAGCACGTGAGCCTGTATCAACCTGTTGAGCGGATGGGTGGTGAGACACGTGTCTGAGCCTTAAACGCTGCTTTCCATCTGTGTATTGCCTGGTGTGGGGTTTGCTAGCCCGGGGCTTGTGGTCTGAATTTTGTATTGCTTGCCCCCAAAATTCCTCTGCTCCCCAGCTTTGCAATGGACTCGGAGACAGAGTTGTTCCTGGTGCTTGTGCTCCTGCTGCATCCTGTGTGGTCTCCCCAGCAGTGGGAAAAGCGATGCTCCGACGGCTGACTGTGGAGCACCAGCCCTATACGCGGCGTTGTCTGTCTCTGCCAGGACTCCAGCCTGCCGGTGGGAGTGTTCATCTGGGAGGTGGAGAATGGGAGGGACGAGGATGTGGAAGTCTCCATCATGTTCAGCCTGCAGAACGGCACAGGAACGAAGGAGGACAGGAGCGGAGGGCACTGGAACGAGCCCTTCGCCTTCGAGAAGGAGGGCGAGCGGGTTGCTGGAGTCCTGCTGCACCACTGCACACGCACGAACCCCTTCACCCTTGCCATCTCTGCCCGGGAGAAGGTAAAGGGCTGGCACTGGCAGTGTGGGTCCTGCTGGGAGGGCTGTCCAAGCAGCTGGTAAAGGGTGGGTGGGTGCCCAATGGGTTGGGGTTGGCACTGGCCCTCAGCGCTTGCCTGACTGCTGGAAGCAGGAGTGGGGACATGACTTCCCTGAGGGCACCCTCTTTGGGGGTGGGTGCCGGGAGAGAAGCTGTGGGTGAACTTTGCAGGACAGCAGGTGAGCAGCTTTGGAGTTAGCACTGCTGGGCAGCATGTGGGGAGTGAGCGTGGCATCCCAAAGTTGTTGGGGGTGGTGGTGGGGGGGGACCTGCATCTACCTGTTTAGGTACCAGTCCCTGATGATGCTCCTCCCTTCCCCAGGCTGGTACAAGAGTCACCCACCTCACGGCATTCAATCCCGCGGGATCGGGTAGAGAGGTGTGGCAGGACCTCCTGCGGGATGGCAGGCTGGACTCTCCCGCTGGTGAGTCCCTCCGTCCTCCGTGGGATGGGTGGAGGGGGAGCGGGGGTGATGGATGGCTACATTAGTCACGGGGTGCCGGGCACCCAAGCAAGGACGGGTTCCCCTTCCTCCGGCCACCTCGGTGCCGTCGCAAAATGCTCTTGGTGATGCTGTATCCAAGTTCCCTATTGCTTGTCATGCTGTCCTTGTCGTGGTTCTCCAAAAGCTGTTTGCACCACTTCAGGGCTGCTCTCTGCTGTATTAACTGCACATGCCTGTACCTTGTTAGTCTGTGTAGGGTCGCACACAGAGTTGGGATTTCTGCTGAGTAGCCAGGGTGATGCCCAGCCACCTCCCCTGGGACCCCATTGCCAGATCTGCAAGCTGGGCCCTGTCAGGTTTGTTCTAGCTGGCATTTAGCAGTCCTTGGGGTCTGGTGCTGCCATCACTTGCTGTCCTGTTGTTATTACATCGGTTCCCTGAAGGTCTCTGGCATTCCCCTGATACTTCTGCCTCATCCTCATTTGTCTGCTCCCTTGGCAGGAGCCTTGAAGCAGGGTGGTGTCTCCCAGCCCACGTTGCTAACCTCATGTTGCGATAAAAGGTGGCTGTTTGCCTAATGTCTCTGGCAGCTTCTGAACAAGGATGATGCTGACAAACTAGTGATGCTGGCACTGGGCCTTTGCAAGATTTCTTGAAGCTTAAATTATGTAAACAAAGCGTTTACATAAATATTTCCAGAAAACTAAGTTTCCTGCCTAGATGCACTCGGAGCTCTCCAGGCTATTGGGATGTGGTTTTCCTTTGTGCATTATCGTAGTCAGGATCTGCGCTTCTCTTAAAATTGTTGCTTTAATGAGTTTACCTGGTACACATGCCAGAGCCAGCATATAATTATCCAGCCACCTCAGGGCTTTTCTAAAATACGGGCACAGTTCAAGCACCCTGCAAAAAGCTGGAAACAATGACTGTCCCTAGAAAGTCACCATGTCTCTGAGCGCAGCGCAGTTACAAAGTCATGGGGTGTTCTGTCCCTTCCAGTCATGCCTGGTGGCTTTTCCTGCCTGATTTGTTCTTCTGCTTTGACTTTTTTTTTTTAACCCTTCCGCCCACGGCAGGTATTTTTTTCCTGCTTGCAAAAAGCAGTTACTCACGTGCGGTAATGTCATCCCTTAAAACCCTGGGGATGTACCCTCCAGGTTGCAAGGGGGCTGAGGCATGCCCAAATAGTCTCATCCCCCTCAGGGTGCATGGGATCACCAGTCATCCTCCCACAGGGCTTCCTTGGTCACTTATTGTAGAATCATAGAATCACTTTGGTTGGAAAAGACCTTTAAGATCATCGAGTCCAACCTTTAACCTAACCCTGCCGTCCCACCACTAAACCCTGTCCCTAAGCACCTCATCTATCCTTCTTTTAACTTTTTTTTTTTTTCCCTGGCAGGTAAAAGCAGCCCAACGGAGAAGGGGGAGGTGACGGCAGCAGCGGTGTGTGCCAGCTGCAGGGTGCCTGCCCGGGGTCACAGGACGCTGGAGCTGGCCCTGGCTTGGGACATGCCCCGTGTTCACTTTGGCTCCAAGGAGAAGCTGCACCTCAGGTGGGTGGGTTGTCCCCAAAGCCCCCTTCTCTCTGCCTCCAGGCTTGGGTGCCACCTGGGAAGCCTTGTGCCACCCACTCCCTGCAGCTCACGGAGGGGACCCTCTCCCCAGCCCCTGCTCCTCAACACCCCTGCACTAGCAGTCAGGTTATTACGGTGTTCACTATAGCCCAGCCCCTCTCCTGTGGCCAGGGTGGCTTCCCAGCCTGAGCCCGCAGCGTACTCACCAAACCTCCGCTCGGCAGGCGGTACACACGGTTTTTTGGCAGCGGAGGCGATGCCGCTCCTGCCCTATCGCATCACGCACTGACGCACTACGAGGAGTGGGAGAGGAAGATCGAAGCGTGGCAGAAGCCCGTCCTGGAGAACAGGTAGGGTAGATGGGAGCACCTTCCCGGTGGCTTGCTGGGGCTGGTCACAGCAGGAGCATCACCACCTCGGCTGCTGTGGTTGACTTTCCTTCTTGCCCGCAGCCAGCTGCCCTCCTGGTACAAGTCGGCCCTCTTCAATGAGCTGTACTTCATGACGGATGGGGGGACCATTTGGGTGGAGCTGCCCCCGGACTGCTGCGCTGAGGACCTGCAGGGGCCGGCGGGTGCTGGCCTCTCCCACCTTCTCCCTGTCCTGCGGGAGTACGGAAGGTTTGCTTATTTGGAAGGTAACTTGCAGGGATGTGATGGATGGTCTCAACTCAACCCCTCCCTGTTGCTGTCACCAGGTGTTTTTAACCTGTTGTGGGGATGCTTTTCATGCCCTGGTGGATAGGGAGCAGCGCTGTTCCCAGAAAAACCCCTTGCAGGACTAAGCCCTGTAGGATATGGCATGAGGTCTTCTCCAGAACCCTGGGGGCAATATGTAGAGAATAAAACCCACCTCTAACTGGAGCCCCTGCCTGTGCTGGGAAAGAGCCCGCTCTCCTGGGCGATGTGGGAGGGAGAACCTGCCCCTCCTTTGCCCTCCCTGTGGCAGGTCTCCCATCCCTCACGGTCTCCCTGCCCCTTCCAGGCCAGGAGTACCGGATGTACAACACCTACGATGTCCACTTCTACGCCTCCTTCGCTCTCGTCATGCTGTGGCCCAAGCTGCAGATCAGCCTGCAGTATGACATCGGTGAGTGACCCAGGAGACCCTGGCTTGATGCCTGCTGATGTCTTAACCTAGGGAAGAGACGGAGGATTTGGGTCAGCATCTGCCATAGAAATCTGTGCCCTGTGGCATCCCCCTCCCGCTCCTCTGCTGGGTCCAGGACTTGCAAACCCCCAGCGTTGCTGCCTCTCGGCATCTCTCTGCCCAGCACTGGGATGCCTTCTGGCTGCACTGGGTGTGCGCAGCTGGCTCCGCCTGCCCTGGGGCAGTCCCTGTCCTTAACAGCTCTCTCTGTGCCCCTTGCAGAGGAGGAGCATGGAGCTGTTTGCAGACCCTGATGCTTTGGGTGGGCTTGGAGGCTGCTCAGTGATGGCCCAAACACAGACCTTTGCTGGGCTGCAGGAGGGCCAAGCCCACTGCAGTTCCCTCCCAGCCCTGGGTGCTGCCACCACCTTGCTTAAGGAGGTGGTGACAAGTTGCATGTTCCCTGCTGGGGGGAGACCGGGAGCAGCCTGGTGTCCCCTCAGCCCTTTGCAGGGGGCTGTGGTCTCGTAGCTGGAGTCCCAAAGGGCAGCCTGGTGTGCTGGTGGCCCTGCCTGTGCTTGTGCTTGGAGCTTGCTGCTGCAGTGCTTGGAGCTTGCTGCTGCAGTGCCTGCTGCCTTTCTGATGTCTCTTGCGTTGTGTCCTCTCCAGCCGTCACAGTGGTGAATGAGGACGTCCAGCCCCGGCAGTACTTGATGTGTGGTCAGACAGCCCAGGTGAAGCTGAAGAACGTGGTGCCACACGACATTGGGGACCCAGGTGAGGGGTCTGGGGGGCAGAGGGGGTGCAGGGCTGCTCACACAACTTTCTTATGGTAGTTAACTCCCAAGCTGTGGGAAAGAGGTATTATGCGTGGAATGTGCTGTTTGTTTTCTGGGAATGAAAAGCTTGGATGGTTTGGGGTGGTGATGAAGACCACCCTGCATGGAGCTTGTACAGGGGAGACAGAGGGAAGCTGAGCAGTAATGGGATGGCTGCTCTCGCTAGAGGTGGCGCAGGGTGCAACACCTTATTTTAGTGCTGTTTGACAGCACCCTTGGGACCTTGCTCCTGGGTAGGAGAGGGGACATCTGTGGCTTGCTGTCCTGCTGCATCTGCTCTGTCCTTGCTTAGGTGACGAGCCGTGGCAGCGTGTCAATGCCTACCTGATGCATGACACGGCTGACTGGAAGGACCTCAACCTGAAGTTTGTGCTGCAGGTGTACCGTGACTACTACCTGACGCACGACTCGCTGTACTTGCGGGACATGTGGCCGGTCTGCCAGGTACTGGGAGGAGAGCAGACCATGGGGCATCCCCCCTTCCTCGCTTCCCTTGGGAGCTGTGTGACATCCTGGGGGGATGGATGCCCCCGAGCAGAGGGTGAGGGGCAGCCAGGTTGCGGGGACTGCGTGACCGTCTCCTGCCTCTCCCCGCAGGCTGTGATGGAGTCAGAGCTGAAGTTTGATACGGATAACGATGGGCTCATAGAAAATGGTGGCTTTGCTGACCAGACATACGACGCGTGGGTGGTAAATGGAGCCAGGTGAGCAAGAGAGGCAGGTGGGGGTTGGAGGTAAGGAGAGTGGGGTGGGGAGGTAGCTCAGAGCTGAGACCGTGGTCCCCATCTCTTGTGGGAGCTCCGTGCAACCCGCGGGGTGTCCCACGTTGCCAACGCTGCTCTCCTGTTGCTCCGGCAGTGCGTACTGCGGCGGGCTGTGGCTGGCCTCTGTCTGCGTGATGTGCAAGATGGCAGAGGTGCTCGGGGATGCCGAGATCCAGCAGAAATACACGGAGATCCTGAGCAAGGGCAAGGAGGCATTCGAGAGGATGCTCTGGAATGGTGGGTGTTTGCTGGTGGGGAGCCACACTCACCGGCCATGTGTCCCTTGGGAGTGGGATGGCTCCTCCTTGGGTCATGAAGCCTTGCAGGGGATGGGGGAAGGAGGGGAGATGCCATCCCTCCAAGTGGAGGGGAAGGAGCAGGTATCAGTGAGGCAACAGAATAGGTACAGTGGTTTGGGAAAGGAAAGAGGAGAGCCTTCTGGAAAAAGCTCCACCCCATGAGGCAGGAGCATGGCAGTGTAGGGACAGCACATGTGAGCTGGGGTCCTAAACGATGGATTTAAAACCATTTCCTGCCTCTTTTCCAGGAAAATACTACAACTATGACAGCAGTGGGAGCGACACCTCCAGCAGCATCATGTCAGACCAGTGTGCCGGGCAGTGGTTTCTCGGGGCTTGTGGTCTGGACCAAGGGGAGTTTGAGGTAAGAGAAGGGGCAGGCTGGTGCAGGGTGGGGTGAAACGGGACCGGCGCCTGGAGGAGGGCAGCAGGGCTGGCACGTGGCCTGGGTTAAGCATTAGGGGCTGGTGTGGGGGCTCCAGCCTGCCCCCCTGCAGCTGTGCGTGCTCGGGTTGGGGCTGTTGGATGCACATTGGTGCAACCCACCTTAAAGCAAAATGTGCTCATGTAGAGGCCGTGCAGCAGGGTTGTGTAACCAGTCAGCTCTGGCCCGCTTGGAGGAAGGTCCCACTGGGGTTTGCTCTCAGCAAGGCATTACTCATTTAAAAACAGGAGGAAAAAGTGTATTAAACTTTCCACATGTTACTTGCTGCCCAGTTTAAAGTCATAAATGAATATCCAAGGAACTAAAGGCTTATTTGGGGCCCTGAAGTCTGTTGCTCTTCAGTTGAAAGAGAAGAGTTGGCTGAAGACTCCTCTTGTCTAATGGTGTAGTAAGAGCAGCTGCTGGTGGTGCGATGCCTGGAACAGAGCTGGGAAGTGGAGAGCCATCGTATGGATTATTTATGACCCATAGACTGTTGTCAGACCAAAGCGCTCTGTGGTGGTGACAGACAGGCAGACGCTTCCTGTGACTGAAGGAAGGAATGACTCTTGGCTGTGTGAGTGTGATGGACCATTTCACCCTCTGTTGGTACCAGAGGGGAACTTCAAGTGACCTTTCCTGGGAACAGCTTGTGTTGAACGCTGTGGGATTTAACGAGAAATGGGCGCTTGGTTGTGCTCACCTGCATTTATCCCAGCATGGGTCCCTAGAGTGTGGGGACTGGGGCTGTGCCCAGGGCTCCAAGCAGGATCTGGCCCAGACCTCATGCAGTAATACCCAAACATCCCTTCTGGAGGGAAATGGTAAACCTGGTGCAGTGCAAAACTCTTGCTTGCCTTGGGCTCTCTTTGCTGAAGGTGGCACTCTTTCTCTGCTGTCTGGTGAGATCTGAGCTCACTGGAGGTGGGACTGGTGGTGAACTTCTCTCTTCTGTTACTACAACTGTTGAGGGTTTTTTTCCATGTATTTTGATCCCTTGCCTGGCTGGCAGCACTCCTGTCCGTAACCTCATTAACCCACTCCTGCTGCGTGCGCAGGTCAGTAATGAAATACAAAGTAGGAAAAGCCTGTGACCTCGGTTCTGAAGGAACTGTGCCTCTCAACCTCCTGCCAGAGCCGGCTGCCTCACGCCACCCCTCCGCTGGCTCCCGCTCCCTAACAGCAACTGGGCTTACCGGGGGGAAAAATGACTGTCGGATGCTTGGCTTTAGTGCAGATAAAAGGGATCCGCTGCCTTTCCTTTGGGTCTACCAAAGCTGTCCGGTTGGGCTGCCCAGCCTACCCTGGGGAGCTCCCGCCTGGTGTCATCCAACCTCCCGCTCCCTGGCTCTGGTGGCACCAGGCTGGTGAGACAGGTCTGGCACGTCCCTGGGCTGTGCTGATGAGCCAGGAGCCGCCTGGCTCTTCCCTTTCTTTGCAAGTAGAGGTCATGGTTGCTCTGTGACTTCGCTCCTGATCTTGGTCACCCTGCAAAGTTCTCCTTATGGCTTTCTCACCATTAGGTGGGTGTGGGATGGAGAGGAGCCAGCCCTGCCCTTGCAACATCTCTGGGTCGTGAGCTTTTCTCACCAACGTGGTCACTTCTCTGCACTGACGCATCTTAGTTTTATTGCCAATAACAAAAGCAGTGCAAAAGCTTTATTTACTTTCAGCTGCGCACAGAGGCTTTTCATCTTAATGCAGTCCTGGCTGCATTGCTGCTCCACTGCTTTTCTTTTTGGCTGGCAGGTGTTTTCATGCTCAGGTGGGGTTGGTTGGTTTGGGGGTGGGTTTTTTTTTTTCTTTTTTTGCCAGGAGCTTACTCAGCATGATGCTTCAGTCTGTTCTCATAACTGTTTTGAGCGCTTGGCCTTAGCTTGTTGAACAACTTTTTTTTTTTTTTTTTAGCTTGTTGAACAACTTTTTTTTTTTTTTTTTCCCCCCGCTTATGGGAAGAGGAAGGTTTTTAATTCCTCCTGATAATCTCCTGAAATGGCTGTTTATCCAGTGAGCACTGTTGACCTTCTGTGAGTCTTTAGTTTCCACTTGAGATAAGAGTTTCAGATATCTCCTACCAGATGCAGAAAGCCATCAGGCATCTTGTGCATCTCAGTCTGCATCTCTTGTGCATCCCCAGGCTGCCCTTTCTCTCACCTCAGACTCCCCTTGGTCCAGGCCACGAACTCTTGCATCACCACTCAGTTTCAAAATTGAAAGGATTACAGTCCTTTTGAAATTGCTCAAAACTAAGCCATGTTTTTGTTTGTCCTCTGAGCTGAAGCGGAATCTTTCCCCCCCCCCCCAAGATTCCCAGCATTTACCCAAACAAACCTACTGGTATCCACAACATTCACTTTGCAGCTGCAAGATGCATTCCAACATCATCAGACCAGCTTTGCCATAATCTTTCCCTTTGGCAGCCTCACTGATCCCGGACCATCCTTTCACCACCTCTGGCTGGTGTCCCATTTCTTGTAGGCATTGCAATGCCTCTTGTAGCTGGTGCAGATGGGCTGAGGGAACAGCACAGCGGCTTTACCAGGAGAAGGTCTGGGCCTCAAATAGTCGTTAGCCTGAGAAGCGGGCAGCGGTGAACATAAACTGAGATGAGGATGGTGTGGCTGGCGAGGTCTCCAAAGCAAACTCCCGAGATGGGTGGGAGATGAAGGCGAGAGCCTGTTTATGGAGACACGCTGGTTGGATGAGCTATCACCCTCCCTAGGAGGAAGGTGGAATGAAGTTCAGCATCTCTTCTTTTGAGTGACTGCTTTTGTTTTGTTTTGTCTTTTTGGGCAAACAGGCTTTTTTACTTCCTCATGTTATTTTCCTGGGGTGGCTATTTACCCAGTGAGCAGCGTTGACTTCTTTCTATGGGAAGACTTAACCCTGCTCCCTGGAGCCAGAGCCTGAGGGGTCTGTGTGAGTGCTCAGCCACAAGCTCCCCCCCCTCTCTGTGCACAGGTCTTCCCCAAGAGCCATGTTGCCAGTGCACTGAAGACCATCTTTGAGAAGAATGTCATGAGCTTTGCTGGTGGCACCATGGGAGCAGTGAATGGCATGAGACCCGACGGCGTGCCCGACACCTCCAGCGTGCAGTCCAACGAGGTCTGGGTCGGCGTGGTCTATGCCTTGGCTGCCACCATGATCCAGGAGGTGAGTGGCGATGCTGCACCCCTCGGCAGGCGCCGACTCCTTGCACTCTATGGATGGGCTGATGGTCATCTTCCCTCTGCTGCAGGGGCTGGTGGAGGAAGGCTTTCACACGGCGGAGGGCTGCTACCGGACAGTTTGGGAGCAGCTGGGCATGGCTTTCCAGACACCAGAGGCCTATCGGGAGAAGAAAGTCTACCGCTCGCTGGCTTACATGCGGCCCCTTAGCATCTGGAGCATGCAGTTGGCCCTGGAGTGCAGAGCTGGCCGGGTACCAGCACCCGTGCAGCCCCCCCAGGTCCCCATCCACCCTTGAGCCTGTTGGCACGGAGCAGGGCAGTGGGTGCACCAGGGGCCCTCAGCTGGCGGGTAGGGACCTGACCCTTCCCTTCTTTGATAATATTCATATTGCTGTTTTCCTTCCCTACCTCCACCACATGCCCTTCACCTCAGGGGGCTTCCAGCCACCGATGCTGAGCACGAGGGGGGACCAGAGGTGCGGGTGATATCTTCTCGGGGAGGAGAGGGGTGGGATAAGGAGGCACTGCTGGAGCCTGTGCCTCCCCTTCCCCATTGCTCAGGGCTTGGACAGCCTGCAGGACCCCCAGCCATCCTCTACCAGAGCTGGTACCTTGCCCAGGAGCACAGGAGACCTCTCTTCTGCAATCAGGGGGCCGGGTAAGGTGGGAGCTGGCCTGCAGGGCAAAAAAAAAAAACCAAACAAAAAAAGTGGGTGTATGTGTGCGTGAGGACATTAGACTGGTGTGCGCAGGCACGTGGATGCTGTAGTTGTCCCTCCGTTGTGTGGCACTGCAACCACCGACTGGCTCTGTCCTAAGGCACCGGCCCCAGGAGAGCCTGCGGCAGATACAATCCCCAGGGGAGCCCTGGCTCCCCAGCCCCTGACAATCGGAGCCCAAGCAGCAGGTCCTGGTCTGGTACCACGGCACCCCTCCCTGCTGGCGCCGGGGGCGGGCAGCAGAGCACGTTTTAGAGGGTGAATCATTTTAAGTTCTTAATAAATTTGTCTGGCTGTCTCTCCTTCTTGTGTGTCTTCTCTGTGGCGGGGGCAGGCTCGAGGAGGGACCCCCTGTTGCTCCCCTTTTTCTTCCTGGGCTGGGCTGGAGGGTGGGGGATACAGAGGGGGGGGGGGGGCAAGCCCTAACTGTAGGTGGGCTGTGCTTGTGTGTCACCTCCAGATGTGATGGCAGGAGCAACCTGCCCCTTGCTCTCTCCTACCTCGAAGGCAAGGAGCCTATCTAGCGCTGCTCCTGTGGGGAGCACCAGTGCTGAATCCCACCTGGGGCTGGGCACTTCGCTTCCTTTTCTCTGCCAGTGCAGGATTTGAAGGCTGCACGTGCCTCGTTTTCAGGGGGTGGGAGGGGACCCTTCCCCCAGATTTGGCAGATTTTAGAGCTTTTTACTCTAAAGCCTTACCTTAATCAGGGCTGCGGTGGGAAGTGACCTTTCCTCCCTGCTGTGACCGTGCTTCCCCCCCCAGCCTCTGCCTGCCCTGGGAGCTGGTGCAGGCAGGGCATTGCCGCAGTGGCCCAGTGCTGGCAGCGGGTGACAAATGGCCTTTTCTTCACTCCCTGGGGGAGTGTTCCTGCATCCGCCTGGGCAGAGGAATGTTATCTGGGAAGGACAGGTTGTCCCGGATGTGGCCCCCCCGGACCAGCCGGTGTTGTCCTCCCATGGCAGAACCCACAGCTGATGGAGTGGCACTGAGATGCTCTCCCTTAGGGTCACTGTGGCAAGGCTGGAGGGGCACTGGGGTGCTGGGACACTGGCGCAGCTCACCTGGGCTGCCTGCCTCCACTTGTCTTGTGTTGGCAGCCAGCAGGGATGGTGATGTCCTGATCTAGCTGGCAAGGGACACAAGCAGGTCAGCTGCTGGGTTCTATTGCTGCAACCCACCAGCATCGCTCCTTTAACCCCAGGCAATAGGCTGCCCACAGACGTTCTTTTAGACTAGATATAAGGAAGGAATTCTTTACAATGAGGGTGGTAAAACACTGGAACAGGTTGCCCAGAGAGGTGGTGGAGGCCCCATCCCTGGAAACATTCAAGACCAGGTTGGATGGGGCTCTGAGCAACCTGATCTAGTTAGGGGTGTCCCTGCTTACTGCAGGGGGGTTGGGCTGGATGACCTCTAGGGGTCCCTTCCAACCCAAAACGTTCTATGATTCTGTGATTGTTTCAAAGGTTGGGGTGTTCAGTCTCTATCAAGGGATATTTCTGCTCTTTCCTCCTCTTTTGACTGTATTGCCCCAATAAAACTTGTCTCTGACAGGCTCCGCTTTCAGCAACTTCTGCATGGGCACGGCTGTGGGCCAGGAGAACAATCCTTGGTTGCAGATACGATTTTCTCTAACAATTGCCTGTACTTCTATATTTCAAGGCTGACTCAATCCCAGCTTGAACAGCGAGTTTTAACTATTCATTAACCCTTTCTTCTTATTATTAATTTACCCTTTCTTGGCCCCTGACATACAAGGGTTTAAACCACAGCCCTGCCAACTTTTAACTTCTTCAGCACTTTCTGCTTTGGACCTTCTTCCCTGCCTGCCCATTCCCCCTTGCCCTCTCCCTGCTGTGCTGGGGCTCAGGCATGGCATTGCAGGATTTAGCCATGCTAATGATTGCCAGACCCGAGCCGCTTCACTGGCTGCCCTTTGGAGGGTGCAAACCCTGCAGAAACACCCCAGCTCTTGGCTTGTTTTATTTTTGACTTGGCTGGGACTGGTCAAGAAATCTACCTCCTTGAGCACTGAGCTGACCTCTGCACCTGCACGATGAGGCTGCCGGGATAGGGATTGTTAAATACAGGAAAAATGAAGGTTTTGGGCAGATAGCACCAATATTGTTATTGTTTGTGTGATGCTAAAATAAACATACAGCTGTAAATGAGCTGTAGGTTGCCATCAGCAGCAGTGCCAGCATGCAGACCTTGCGTTACCCGTCCCCGTGCCCACTGGTGGCCATGGGGTCCTTGCGGGAGCTCCCTGAACCAAGGTGGTGGCAAGGGGATGATGGCAAGGCGGTGATGGTGAGGGGGTGATGGCTGCTCCTCCTGCCCCCTGCAAACTTCCCAGACCGACTGTGATCATTATCACGAACCTCAAGCACACTCCAGGCAGTGCCTGCCTGCCGAAAAAACAGCCAAAGCAAACAGCAGCTGCGTGGGAAAACATACCTTGTTGTGCACTTGATTTCTGAGACAGAGGGAAGCAAACACTGAGGCAGGAATTTCCTGCAGGCAGCCAGCTTTCTGGCTGGGGAGCTCTTGCGGGCAGGGGTGCAAGAGCGCGGTGGGTCTCCTGCAGAGAGGAGAGAGGGGCGTTGAGATGCCGGCAGCACAAACGCAATGTTCACCAGCCTGGGTAGCGATGAATTTTACTGTCAGAGAGAAACAGGGGAGCAAATGTGAGATTGAAGGGAAAGCAAAATTTGGGAAGTATTTCTAAGCAACATGCAAAGAGTTGCTTTGTCTCCATTTTAAGAAAAGGAGCATTTTGTGGTGAACAGGGCTCCATCAGCTCTTGCTGTCATGACACGAGGAATTAGAACACACATATTTTAGGAGACTGCCTTGAAAATCATTGAGGAATGGGTGAGAAAATCTGGTATGACCTCAGCCACTTCAGCCTCCCTGGCCAGCAACAGCCAAAACATAAGGGGAATTATATAAATATGTACTTAAAGTTATTTAAGAATCCCTGCGTAAATACAATTTTTGTCAGCATTAAAATGCGACATCCAAGATATTTGGGGAATGTTTGTTTTTCATAAACAAAATAATTTCCTTCCAACAAAAGCCTGTTTGTAAAAGCAGCAGGAAACCTTCATGCCAGCCCCATGCGAGAGGAGAACAGGCACTCTGTAGACTAATCCGTGGCTGCTTCAGTACCCGGGGGGGAAGGCAAAGCCCCGAAAAGACCCTGGTGCTGGGTGGGTTTGCATGAGGATGCCTGCTGAGGAGGAGCAGGGTGAAGCCGTGTGTGGTGGCTGATCCTGGGGTGCATTGGGGTTAAGGCTGCTTGGCACCCCTACGCACCCTGGGCATGGCAGAGGGGTGGCTAATGGGTGGCAGAAGGGACAAGAGCCCCTGAGAGGGGTTTTCCCTGGCTAAGCATCCATCCTGCTGGTCACCAGTCTGCAGGAGCCAGAGCACCCCATGAGGTGCCAGGGAAGGATGAGTAAAGGGGGACAGTTTCAGCAAGCATTTCTGAGAATATCAGCCTGCAACCACCCTCTGTAACGGCCAGGGACCGCAAATTTGGAAACACCCAGATTGCACAACAGCCTGGATGGAGCTGCCACCTGCAGCCCTGGCAGCAATAAAAAGGCGGGAGAGCAGGCACATCGGCAGAGCCCTGCGAGGAGCACATCCCTGGGTACGCCAGCTGCCTGCCCGCTTCAGAGATGGTGCAAGCGGCTCCCTTCCTCCTGCTGCTCGGCCTGGCCCTGCTGGCTCCCGGCCTCTCTGCAAGAAAGGTACCGTCAGGGATGGGGTGCATGGGGCCGGGCGGGCGGGGGGACCGTGGCTCCTGGGGGTGCCCGGTCCTGGCCCCGGCTGTGCAGCAGCACCAACGCTGAGTCCCCTCCGCTCCAGTGCGTGCTGACCGGGCTCTGGGTCAACGACCTGGGCTCCAACATGACCATCGCGGCCGTGAACGCAAAAGGCGAATTCACTGGCTCCTACCACACGGCCGTGACAGCCACCACGAACGAGATCCGGGTGTCACCACTGCAGGGATCCCAGCACCATAGTAACCAGAAGAGCCAGCCCACCTTCGGCTTCACCGTCAACTGGAGCTTTTCAGGTGCTTCTCCTTTCCCTGCCTCCTTGCGGTGTCCCCAGAGCTCCCTGCCCTCCCTGTGATGTCCCTGATGCTCTTCAGCCCTCCCCTGCAGTGTCCTTGATGATCCCCTGCCTTTCCATGCAGTGTCCCCCATGCTCTCCCATCCCCTGTGGTGTCCATGACTCTCCCCCATCCTTGACCCCGGAGCTCCTTGGCTGGGTGGTGTCACCTCCCGGTCCCGGGGTGCCGAGGATGCACTGAGGGCTGAAGACCACTGCTCTCTCCCCAGCTCCACATGAGACCCCCAGCCCTCTGACCCCTCCTGCCTGCTTTCCCCATCACTGCTGTCCAGAGGGCAGGGACAGCCCCAGTCTGCTGTCCCCTGTGCCGGGGGGCCACGGCTTGGCCACGCTCGCCTCCATCTCCCACCCTGTCCCCGCAGATTCCGTCACTGTCTTCACGGGCCAGTGCTTTGTGGATGAGAAGGGAAAGGAGATTTTGAAGACCATGTGGCTCCTACGGTCACGTGTGGACAACATCGAGAATGACTGGAAAGCCACCAGGTGAGCCCCCCATCCCCACCCCGTACGGGTCCCCTGCGCATCCCCAGCTCTCCATCTCCCAGGGTTGGGGCTCTCCCACCCTGCTCAGTGCCCGGCAGAGCCGCTGCCAGTGTGGGGATGACCAAGGATGGGGTACCTGTGCACGGCCTCCCTGGGGGTCCTGACAAGGTGCTGGGGGGCGGCATGGGGCTGAGCGGGCATTCGGCGCTGGGAGGGTGCATTTGCCCGGTGCAGGGGTGCATTGCCCAACCTTACGTTTCCCCCCTATGTGTCTACACAGGGTTGGCACCAACGTCTTCATCCGCCTGCAGCCGCAGAAGGAGTGAGGGTGGCAGTGCAGGGGTTCCCGGGCCAGCATCATTCCGGACGCCCCCCTCCTGCCCCACCACCTGCTTCTCCCAATAAAGATTTGCTGCAAAGACCCACCCGGCTCCTGTCGTGTCGTGGCTCCGTGCCCACATTCCCCCATCCCCCCCCTTCTCTCCCCCGGCATCCCGTGGCCTCTCCTGTCACCGTCCAAGAGGCCCGGTGTGTGTCCCCTGCGGTGACCGCCCCCACGTCCCCGGCTCCTCCATCGCAGCTCCCACCACCCCACCATGCTCCCTCAGGACCCCTGCCTCGCCTGAGGGAGCAGGACCCCACTCAGTCTGGCGCCATGGCTGGTAGCCAAGTCTCCCACCAGGGTGGCCCTTGGCAGGCAGCCCAGCATGGGCGGCCGCTGCCCAGCCGCAGCCCCCTCCGCTATAAAAGGGGCCAAGCGGGCGTGGGGCAGCAGTGCAGGCAGAGCCCGGCACCGTGCACGGCCACCGCTGCCACACGGCCACCGCTGCCACACGGCCACTGCTGCCACCATGGGGACCCTCAGCTGCTGCCTCCTGCTCGCCCTGGCCCTGCTCAGCCCCCGTGCCGCTGCTGCCAGGAAGGTAAGGGCAGCCCGGGGGCAGCGCCCGGCCGGGGACGTGCCCAGTCCTGCTGTGCCATGCCACGCTGTCCCCAGGGCACAGGGTGACTGCATGAGGGGCTGCATGGCCTGGCTGTGCTGAGTCGTGCCGTGCTGAGCCGTGCCATGGTGTGCCGTGCCATACCGTGGTGTGCCGTGCCGTGGTGTGCCATGCCGTGGTGTGCCGTGCCATGGTGTGCTGTGCCGCGCTGTGCCGTGCCGTGGTGTGCCATTCCATGCTGTGCCATGCCATGGTGTGCCGTGCTGTGCTGTGCTGTGCCGTGCTGTGCCATGCCATGGTGTGCCATGCCGTGGTGTGCCGTGCCGTGGTGTGCCATTCCACGCTGTGCCATGCCATGGTGTGCCGTGCCGCGCTGTGCTGTGCCGCGCTGTGCCATGCCATGGTGTGCCATGCCGCACTGTGCCGCCCCTCGGGCACAGTGTGCATAGCTGAGGGCGTTGCACGCTTTCCCTGTGCCCTGCTGTGCCGTGCCGTGCCACACCATGCCGTGCCATGCTGTGCCATGCCAGGGCGCAAGTGTGCGTGACCAAGGGGGCTGCCAGCTCTGGCTGTGCTGGCCCTGGGGGTGGTGTTGGTCACTGACCCCTGCTTTGGGGGGGTACCCAGCACCCCCAGCTCTGCACTGCCCTGCCCTGCTGCGGGAGGGAGGGGTACTGGCCCGTGCCACCGGTTCCAGCTGCTGTGCAGAGGGTCCTTGCCAGTCCCAGATACATGGGGCACACGTCCCATTGCCCGGGCAAGCTGGAGGGGGGGTCGTGGCTCGGCACTGCCCAAGGTGCCAGCACAACCCCCGGTCCCCAGTGCAACCTGCAGGGCATGTGGAAGAACGAGCTGGGCTCCAACATGACCCTCTTGGCCCTGGACGCGGCCGGGACCTTCTCGGGCTCCTACCACACCGCCGTGGCAGTCACCAACAAGCGGATCCTAGTGTCACCCCTGCAAGGGGCCCAGC
>JAKFQP010001033.1:47679-58136 GCA_023375905.1 Nycticorax nycticorax | reverse complement strand
CAGGATAAAGTGGATAAGATGGGTACTTAAGTCAATCAATAAATTAATGTTAGACATTAAATCGCATCCAAATATCCATTGCACCCCAACGTGTGCAATCTTCAATGAACGATTGTGAATTTTTTTTTTTTTCCCAAAAATATTCCATCCTCCCCTCAAATACTGGCCAGTATCTAACACTGGAAGAGTGAAACAACTTTAAGGCCAAGGCTGGAGGGCAAGGCAGCAGCTAAGAAACACTAAAACCAGTCCTCCAGCAGAAAAAGTCATCTTCAGTTCCAAGGCTACGTGCCTTTTCCTCCTCTTTTTAAAAAAGCTAACAAATACTAGGAACAGCGTCTGCCGCCACCCATGTTCTGATGCAGAAACTTGAGGAGCATTTAATGCAAGGTGGGCACAGTGAAGAAAAAGAAGGAAAATATCTGGTTACAGCTCAGCTGAAACCAAACGTTATGGGATTTTTTCTTCCCCAAAAAGGAGAACACAGATCTTGGTTCTTATCAGCTGTGTAATAAAGCCCTCAGAGCTAATTGACATTACAAAGCCTTTTTTCAAAGGGTGCAGAATTTCCTCTTGGGGATTAACAAATGCATCTGGAACATCAGATGCAAAAGCATCCTCAACTACCATCAACTGCCCAAACACACTGCGCTGGTGATGTGAGAAGTTCACATGGATTAAGGTTACTAAAAGGATTCAGATCTCCAACTCTGTCTCAGAAATCCCTTTTCCATAGGGAGCGCTACTGACCTGGTAGAGCTTCGATTTGGTCCGGTAATGCTACTTCTACGAACTGATCAACATGGGGGTTTATTACCTTCTTTCTGCTTTTCTTCCCCAAAGCCCAAGCTATCCAAGAGAGAGAGCGAGGGTATCGCTCTTCCCCTTCCTGCAAAAACACAGACCCTTTAGCACCTGAGCCTATGGGCTCCCAAGTGCTTCCTCAAACCAACGCCGCACCAATAACGTACAGCTGGAAATATCTTTGCATGGAAGAGGTACCACGGATGGAGATGTTCTGACTGCCTCCTGTTGTACAAAATCAGCTCTAAAAGAGCTAAAAAACCTCAGCCTTCCTTCTCACAGGTGTGGTGATGAATGAAGAACTCATGCAGGCAACTGGAGACCCAGTGCATTAATTCTCCCTCAAACAAATGACATCCGAGACCAAAAACCTCCTCCTCTTAACGCTCGCTTCCTGAACTAAGTTTCAAGTTTCTCTTCCAAATGACTTTGCAGCTTTATGCCCGCAGTCAGTAACAACTAGGAATACAGAAAATTCCCTAGGGAAGGACGCTAAAGATTCTTCTCGCGCACACACGCCCACACACTGTCAAGACAATCTGACATTAAGTTCATTTACGGTTCCGTCCTTACCTCCTTCTGTTTTGCACTGCTGCTGGTGCCACTCTTCGAAGTTTTAGTGTTGCCACCACCGGAAGCCTGCAAAGTTAGACAGAAGTTCAGGTGAAATCAGTTAAGCCAACTGACCTGCCCATCAGAGAAAAAACCAAATGATTTTAACAATCAGCTACTTCTTCCCTCAATGAACTTTTTTAAGTTGTCCAGATTGCTGCTTCTGATCACGTGTTTGGCAAAGACGGAACTAAGCCAACCGTCAGTGGTAGAGTCCAGGCATACAGTCTCTAGCAACAAGCCACGGGTAATGCCTCGCTTAGTAGCCTCTCGTCAGTAACCAGTGTCTGCGCAGGACTTGACAAAGCAAATATCGGCTCACAAAAGGACAAAGCTTATGAATTCCCATTCAGAACTAATCCAAGAACATAAAGTTAGGACATTCAATATAAGACTCGCTTCAAAAAATACCTTCCTGCAATTTTTTCCAAGTAGCATTTTCGAACCAGTTACGTACTTGCGTTGCACACGCTGCAGCTAAAAGCAACTGGTTGCTCGCCATCTCGCTATTCCAACTTGTCTGTTGGCCCAAACCAGCTGGGTGATTTATGGAAAAGGGAAGGGGAACATAACCTCATTGTCCCATACTCAACATCTGAGAGAAGCATGGAGTTAGTTACTGATCAGGCACACTGAACCGGCCTTCCTGCCCTCCTCACCTTATTGCTGCTGTTGTCTTTCTTCATGCTGGATGATCTACTCTCTCCCTCTTGAGACTGTTTTGAACTAGCCCTAGATTCCACTCGGGAGTCCTTCTCTTGCTGAGATGAATTCCTCCCATTGCCTCCCTTTCCATCAACAACAGAACTTCTGCTCACTTTACATTTGCCGCTGCCATCTCCCAGGCTTGACTGGCTGCTCCCAGGCCGTGGATGACCCTCTTCTTTTGATGCGATTTTCTTCTCCACTGCTGCTTGGCCTCGGGTCTCAGGCTTCGAGGGAGCTTTCTGCTCCCCTCCTTTACACAGGGAAGGCTCATTTCTCCGTACTGGAACCCTTGACTTTGATATATCCAGAAGAGACACCACTGCCTTTAAAATCGTTTTGCCAACAGCGGCAGATTCCTTGGCAGACAGAGAGGAGTTTAACGTAACTACTTTGCGGCTTTCGTCAGCTTTTGCCGGTCCCATCCCTTTATTTTGATGGGCTTTGATGAAACTTCCCTCGTTGTTCTCACTGACAGCATTTGCAGCATTTTCTGTAGCGGCCCCAACCTTGGCCACAGGTTTTTCGTGCTTCTTCTCTGTCTCTGCCCCAGCCTTGACCAAAAGCTTTTCAGCATTCTCCTCCGCAGCTCTTCCAACTTTGACCGCAGACTCTTCTGGTTTCACCTCTGTGTCTGCTCCAGCTACATCCAGCTTCTTCTCCACAGCCACCCCAGTTTTAAGTACGGGCTTCTTCTCTGCTACCGGAGCTACAGGCATTTTGTGTTCAGTTTTCACAGCATCAGAAACAGTATTTTTTTCAGGAGCACCCAACTTGTTTGTTTGTGTGACAAGGGATGACAGCACCTCCGCTGAAGCTGCATCGGAATCGGGGGGCACCGCTTCAGGGACAGCCCCTGTCGTATCCCCAGCTGCCAGCTTCGCAGCACAACCTGACGGCACATCTTCAGCCTTGCCCGCATCGGACAATTCTTCTGGAGGTTCAACGGCAGGAGCGGGCAACTCTTCGTCTTTAACCTCCTGCTCCGACACAGGTACAACAGCAGATTCCAGCATCTCTGGTTCGGTATCGCCTTTGACTGCTTCTTCTTTCTCCACGCTGCGAGGCGGCGGCAGCGTCTCTTCTGACTTCGCTTCGGATGGGTCGGTAGCAGCGGATTTGATAGATGCCACCGCAGCTTCACCTCCAGCACCCGCCTTCTCCACCGACGTTTCTGCCGGTCTTGGAGCAGACTCCCTTACCGCTCTTTCAAGATGGGACTCAGAGGGCTCTATCTGTCCTGCTGACATCTCGTCTTTGACATTAGAGATGGAAACGGGTCCTTTCTTTGCCACACTAGGCTCTACTGGAGGATTAGCAGCTGCTGTTTGCACCACTCCTGATCCCTCTGGATATTTTTTCAAGCCAGAGCTAAATGCATTTAAAAAAAACAGAAGAAATCAAACTATGTTGAGAATTCTACAGTTAGCAGAAACCTCTTGACGCCAATGGTGGGGGATTTCCTGATGCATTAGTGCTTAGCATTTGGAAATCTCGCCTATCAGTGTTAAAACGGTTAAAAATATTGAGGCGAATAGCTGATTAGTTTTATGCTTCTGTTTAATCCACCTCAGTACCACAAGCCTCTTACACTTCACATTACATTACGTGGAGTCAGACCTCTCAAGGTAGCGCCCGCTACAGCAGTGCCCTGCGACCTCAGCGCTGGCACAAACTCCCAAAATTTAGATGCAAGGCAGACTGTGAAAGCACATGGACAGCGAAAAATAAACCTTCGGTCTCCCTGTACAGAGGAGTTACCGGAGTTTTGTTACGTTTGAAGACGGCAGACTCCGCAGTCACCAACCTAGAGGGCTCTCCCAGCAGCCAGGAGGCTGAAGTTTGTTAATTTTTTTTTTTAAATCTTTTTGGTTCAGGTTTGGGGGGAGGGAGGGGTTGCTTTGGTTTTAAAGGGCATTGACCTCACATGATAGCGGGGAACACAGTACAGGCACAGAGGCTCCTTTTGGGCAGGCTCTGTTTTCTCTGTGTAATCCCACCGTCAGCTCCCGGGATAACAAAGCCCAAGATGACAAAGCAGAGGATAGCGCTTTTCAGAGAACTGCAGTTACAGTAAGTGCCATCATTCTTCTCTGAAAGAAAGAATCCTCCGTAGATGATCTTGGGAGACACTGAAATTAGAGATGTCTGCGCCCCTTTTCCCACAAAGCTTGAGAAAACGGGCATCCCAACAGCTCCTGCACCTCTAGATGGAAAGGTGCCGAAAGGCCGATGCTGACGACCTCGCCAAGTGTCGAAACAAGCACAAAAAGCAGCAAACACACGTCATTAATCAGTGGTTATGCACAATGGAGCAGCCTGCGCTGGGTTTCTCGGAACCGATGTACGCGAACACCGGGTGCACGTTTGTATAAACCCTCATGGAAATAAAGAAGAGCAGAGAAGCTCTTTCGGTAAAACTCGCAGCAGGATGTCAGCAAGGGAATGGAAGGCTGGATCTAATGGAACTCAGGGCTGCCAGGGATGTTAAGCCTTGAAGGGGCCAGATGTGAGGGTTAACGAGACGAAGACACAACGCATGGAGCCAACAGGAAGATGAGAACAGGCAAACTCCATTAACAACCGTGCTGGGCAAGCACAACAAAAACACCGATCTCGGCGGTTTCCTCCGGACCCGAGGGCACTATCTGCTGCTACAAAATGCGAGAGGAGAGAGAAGAAGGGATATGAATTCTGCTGCAAAACCTATCACAACCCCAATTTAAAACCGGCGTAGATGCAATGCGCCGTAAGGGCACCTCTCCCCTAGCGACGCGGCAGGGCCACAGCATTCTGCGACGGGAGCGTGCGTGCTCCCCGCCGTGCCCCACAAAATGCCGGGCACCTCCTTCGGAGCCCGAGCGGCTCGACTCACGGTCACTGAAGCCTCACAGAAGAAAAGCAACCTGGCTCATCCCAACCTCGCGCTCACCTCTATCAGGCTGCTTAGACCCCTGATCAGTTTAAACTCGTTACTTGCAAATGGTTTGGGGCAAGCGTGCCCGACGAGCGCCTAAGCAGTCAGGGCTCATCTGCTTTTTATGCCACAGGATTGGTTTACTCAGTCACAATGCTGAAGAGATTTTGTCATTGATTAAACATCGTTTGTGTTCCAAAAGCAGAAACTATTTCAGTTAATTTTCTCTTCTATTTGAGCATGCTACAGACCACTGAGATCTGCATCTCACGTGTCCGTGTAGCAAAACGTTACCTGGGTAAGTCGGAGCACAAAGCCCAGCAGTGCAGCTCTGAAAGCCCAGGTTGGTCCCTGATGCGTAGAAAGCTTAATTAAACACAAGCTCTAACGCCTTGCTTGTACCCCACCGCCTCTGTTTATATATTTTTTGCAGGGAATGGAAAAACTTCAGTGAGCAGTGGAACCAGACACTGACTACAAAGCTTACAGCGAGCAGCACACGTGTATTAGCCTCTACACAACTCAAATGAGAGATTGGGCGCTGAATCCTCGGGACTTTACGTCTCCTTTCATGCCAACACCCACTCTGCACCTTCCACAAAGCCCTGATGGTCTCCAAAATGCATTGATGGATTCAAACCGGACCACGACGCAGGGGAAGGAGAGCTCTGCAGAGGCTGTGATGCGCGGAGATGAAGATGAGCAAGCCTGATGAAGCATCGAGGTGCTTGCAGTAACACTTAAAATACCTGTTCGGCACAGGGAAAGAAAGAGTGCATAGACCTGCAAGACAGATTTCCTGCCCAGGGGTTAGCGTAAAGGGTGAAACCAGCAATACCTGGCGCTCGTATTGTGCAGAGCACGTCCCTGCATTAGCTGCCATCCGCAGCGAGTTAGCGAGGGCAAGGCTCGAGAGGTCAGCCCTAGAAACGCCAGCGCGGAGGCTGCGTCGCGGCGAGAGAGAACCTGCTTCCTGCAGCTCAGGACTGAAAGGAGCCCTAGAGCACTCCTTGATTCTTAACCTGGCCAAGGAAAGTTTCGGCTATTTTAGCTGACAAAAAGAACTGCCAACACAATGCATCGGCACCCTTGAAGAGGCATTCACGTAAGCACGCCGGGCACCGCAGCCGCAGGGTTCGGTGAACTACCCACGGGGCTGGGCAGCAACCGAGCACCCCAAACCAGTCCAGAGTATTTTCAAGATCACCTCCTCATCCCGGGCAAGCGAGAGGGCAGCCCCTTCGGCTCCCCAGGTTCTGCTACTCCTTCCCTCCCCAGAAACACCTGACAAATACTCTTATGTATGGGAAGCCCTTAAGATGTTTTCCTGCTTCTTATGAAATGTAACTCAAAAGGATAACTGATCAGGTCAGAAAAGCTTACAGGGAGAGAAAAGCGGCCTCGGACAAGGAGAAGGTGCACAGCATTGTTTGTAGGGAAAGATGTCGGTTCTCCCATCTGCTCGCCAGCCAGGGCAGGATGCTGGGCAGTAGCTGGGATTCACGTCAGAGTCACTCGTTTGGATTAATTACTGCCACTAGCTAAAGCCTGCCAGCCTGGAACCAAAGAGGTTACCTGCACGGCTGCCTAGGTGCGAGCCAGAGCCAGCTGAGAAACAAAAACGCTTCCCAAATTGCCTAGGGCCTGAGCAGAAGCTTCGTTAAATTGGGAGTGCCTAGCTTCACTTCTGAAAGAAACAGGGTTTGGAAATAAGTAACAGTCCGTGACAGTATAATGGCATTGCTGGAAATTGAAGTGTAGGACCATTATTACACAGGTTTTGGGTTTTTTAATGATAAAAAACTTATCCAGAAATACGGATTTGAGTCACAGAAGGTGTTTTAAGTCGTATTTGTTAACAAGAGCTCTTATAATGATCTATCCGTTTATAAAAAACACAGAATCAAGACTCTAAAACCAACAAGTAGTTACTCCACAATTAGCAATTTCACTACAAGCAATGTCGGTGAAACAATTTGAAATGGAACATACCAAAGCCCACCATTCCCCATTCCTAGGCTCTGATGTAAATAGAGCACCAAAACGTTTCTTTGAAATCAATGCAGGGCCCTGTATCGCAGTACAAAGTTAGCGTTAATAAGTTAAACAAGGAAGGTTCGGTTTATTCTTAGCATTTGGAAACAGAAACGATAGAGCCAGGTGCTCTGACAGAGGAAAGCGCTGTAGGATGAAATAAAGCAACCGCTTTGTGGTTAAATACAACAAAAAGTCGTCTTACCAACATGTATTTCCAAACATACTTTCCAGGACCTGTGGCAAAATCCTGGCCGTAATTAGTAAAACAATGATAACTCAACGAACTACACAGAACACAGGATTTCACCCCGTTTGCCCACGTTCTTTGAAAGCCCCGGATCCCAGAGACATCACACACATGACAGGCCCACAGCGTACACCGCACGCACAGAAGACACAGAAGCTTGGAAGAAGTAACAGCGGGTGATAGCTGATGGGTCTCGCAGCGGGCCTTTCCACCAGGCTCGGTCAGGGAGACGGCCCAGCAACCCGCTCCATCCTGGATATGCACTCCATAAATAAATAGGTACTTTAAACCCACCCGTAAATCCCTGAGAGGCATACCTTCCTTTGCTCACTTCCTCCTTCTTCACTTCTCTTTTCACAACTTCAGCCTGAAAGGCAAAACCGGGGGTTCAGTCTCTACGACTTTCAGAAGGATCAGCAGAGAATTTGCATAACCCAGCTCATTAATACCACCACGAACCCAGATTTAGGCACGCACCACCTGCAAGACCAAAAGGCGGTAAGGTGTTCTAAAGCTGTTCCCCACCGAAAACCTATTTGCTACGATGACGAACAGAAGCGCGTGGCAGCGTACGAGATGTTACCCGGTCTGCGGGACAGAACACGTGGCGCGCCACCACGGTTTCGTTCGTCTCATCTTTGAGCTGTCAGGGTTTAGAGCAGAATTAGCTTGAAGGCTGCGATACATGTGGGGAGAGGGATGTTAAGCGCGTCTTTTCCCAGACAGCAGCTTCTTTCCTGTGTCGGTGAGGATGCCAAGGGCGGCAGAGCTCAGGGTGAACGCAGTTAGCCTGATGGGTATCGCACAGAAAACAGGGACACACCTTTTCTAAGGACAAATTATATTCTGAGCCAAAACCCAAGGCCAGTTTCCACTCCTTAAAACCTGCGAGTGTGGCATTCCTTTCCTGCAGGGTGACTACGCCTTTCTGCTTGCTGTTGTGTAGAACAGACCTGTAGAATAAATGTGAAAGGAAATACTGCCCTCCGAAAGGAAGGCAGCCACAAGCCACGCAAGCTCCGCCGCTATCGCAGTCAGCAGCACGCGTCCAAGCAGCCAAAAAACCCTTTAAAACCTCAGTGCTGAAATCTCTCTCTCTTTTCTGAAGGCATTCTACAAACTAATGTGAAGACTATCACTATTAGGAAGAGCATCAGAGAAGTTCAGCGCACGTAGAATTCACTTTGATCTTTTACCTATGCATGTAATTCCAAAGCTTTCGGATCTCCCTTTCTAAAAGCATTTATTTCAGAGATCAGTGCCAAAAGTAATCTGGTGTTCTAATGAATTAAAAACGATCTTGTTTTCCCTTCAGACTAGCTTCTGAATGAAAGGCTTCTAGAGAAAAGAGCGTCCAGTAAATGGAGCTACAAGCTCGACGTTCCTGCGGCACCAGGCGTACAATCCAGATTGGGGCAACGCAACCAGGCAGATGGACAAGGGGTAACAGACTCACAGCGAGGTGAAGAACAACAGATGGAAAAACTCCGCCTTCCCTCATTGCAGTGTGAGCAGGCCTTTTTCTCCCCAGCTCAGGTCCATTCCTAACCTCTCTTTTTATCTGTATCTCCAAAGCACAGGTTTATTTTAACATTTGTGCGAGAGCTGGCACAGTCGCAGTGACCAAGACCGGAATGACACCAGTTGTGGCCATGCTCTGACTCTGCGCTCCCGTTGCACATCCTCCTTCGCCGTTCCAGGAGTTTCCCCCCTATTTTTGTTATTTCAGCAGTATTAAACTCAGACATTATCAGCAAAATTAGAGAAACAAAACTGTAACGCGATCAAGGGAGCGCTGACATTGCTGCTGTTTCTACGCCACCGGCACCAGCTCTGCTATTTGGCTGGCCAACCTCTCCACGTCAGACAAGCGCTCTGGATCACCCCGAGCGTGCAGCTGGGAAGAAATATCATTTTGAAAACCGAGCGTGAATGCCACTCTTTGTCGGCACGGAACTCCGCTCTGATGAGACACTCATGGCGACAAAGGCACGTTACGCTGTCGCTACACAAGATATAGGCAAGGGCTATAAAAAGCAGAGGTGGGTCACAAAGTGTTCCCCAATGCATCCCCGACAGACTTTCCCTAGCACGAGCACCTTCGTGAATGAGATTCTGCTTATTTTTCAGTGCAAAGGGACCTCACTACTTACATTCTCTAGACCTGAGGAACAGCTCGTGAGCCTGAAGATTTGGTTATTTTCTTCAGCTACAAAGCTACTCCAGTAAAAGATATTACTCTTAAATGCATCTGACATCATCAAACGCAATTGTAATTTATGTTGGTATAATTGACGTTCACTAGGTGAACTGAAATAGAAAGTGGCTCCGGAGATGAGCACATTTCAAAGGGTCACGCTTGCAAGAAAGTTAAAAAACTGATTTTACACAGCCTAGGCTCTGCACGTGCACAGCAAGTGCGCGTTTACTTGGAAAGGGGCACGACGAATCCACTCGAAAAACAAAGGGGCCCAAATCGCATCTGGGTGCGCATCCGTGTATGTCCTAAACCATCACAGATGCAACTCGACAGCTACCGCAGGAGAGCCCCACCAGAAATGGGCACCTAAGATCCCTACTGACACAGGTTAGTGTAAAACAGACAGAGAGTCTGGTTGGAGGCCGGTAGTGAGTGGAGTTCCCCAGGGCTCAGTACTCAGTCCAGTCTTGTTCAACTTGTTCATCACTGACCTGGCCAAGGGGACAGAGTGTACCATCAGCAAGTTCGCCGATGACACAAAACTGGGAGGAGTGGCTGATACGCCAGGAGGCTGTGCTGCCATTCAGTGGGACCTGGCCAGGCTGGAGAGTTGGGCGGAGAGGAACCTGATGAAGTTCAACACGGGCAAGTGTCGGGTGCTGCCCCTGGGGAGGTTGAACCCCAGGCACCAGTCCAGGCTGGGGGCTGACCTGCTGGGAAGCAGCTCTGCCCAGAGGGACCTGGGGGTCCTGGTGGATGACAAGCTGACCATGAGCCAGCAGGGTGCCCTGCTGGACAAGAAGGCCAAGGGCACCCTGGGGGGCATCAAGAGGAGCGTGGCCAGCAGGACCAGGGAGGTTCTCCTCCCGCTCTGCTCTGCCCTGGGGAGACCCCACCTGGACCACTGCGTCCAGTTCTGGGCTCCCCAGTTCAAG
>JAKFQP010001033.1:36172-47486 GCA_023375905.1 Nycticorax nycticorax | reverse complement strand
CAAGGGGCCATGGGCACAACCTGAAGCAGAAGAGGTTCCAGTTGAACGGGAGGAAGAACTTGTTGACTTGGAGGGTGCCCGAGCCCTGGCCCAGGCTGCCCAGGGGGGCTGTGGAGTCTCCTTCTCTGGAGATCTTCAACCCCCGCCTGGACGCTGTCCTGTGCCCCCTGCTCTGGGTGAGCCTGCTTGGCAGGGGGGTGGCACTGGGTGATCTCCCGAGGGCCCTGCCAGCCCCGGCCATGCTGGGATTCTGTGAAAACCCATAAATCCTAAGCACCGCACAGCTACCTGACAGACCTGGTACGTTAGAATGCTTTTCAATAAAGCAGAAGAAAGTGACAATAATAGAGAACAAAGTACGGTACCACACAACCTCGTCTTTAAAAAAAAAAAAGATTGAAATTCATTGTGATGCTCAGTGCAAACAGCACCAACAGCTTGGCCAGCAGGGTAAGCAGAAGGTACACGTCTGGATGACTTTCTCCCCTCCCTGTTGAAGTCATGGCCTGATGCCCTGGTTATCGTCAGGCACCTGAAGATAAACTTGCCTCTGTGGTGAATAAAAGTGAAGGGGGAAAAAAAAAAAATCTAAGCTGCCCTGCCCCTCCAGGCACATCCTCTTGTTTGAACGGCATCCCAAAGCCATGCCACTGAAAAGGATCAGCCACACAGGGAATGAGAGCCCCAGGAATGGAATTCACATGGATAATCACTGGGGGAAAAAAAAAAATCCCCAAAGAACACAATAAAGCACAAAAGCCCTGTACACAGTTTGGTCTCAATCGTGACCATGCACAGTTCACATTGAGCTGGTGAGCTGGTCCCTGTTCTCAGTTATTTGTGAGCTTTGAAGAACAATCCTAGCTGGAATTCAGAGGAACAAAAGCCAACCTATATCCCCCTACAATAAACATAGTTTGGAAGATGTGGCAAGAGGTGTCAAGAGTCGAACACTGGACAAATATTATTTTCTTTGGTCAGGACACAAGAAAGGAACTGAAAAAACAAGAAGGCAAGGACACGTAGAAGCAGCGAAATAAAAACCCCTCGTGTTCGAGTGCTGAGCCAACAGCGCTTTACCTCCGTGCTGTGAGAGGGACCACGCCTGGATTTACATTCTCCCCGTTGGAAGCCGGAACATGGTTAGCACATGGCTAACATGCACATTCCTTGTGTATCTTGTGTATCCCATCTATCTATCCGATGCAGCGTGCACTCGGCTCCTTCCTCTCTGCTGTTCTTTCCGCAAATCACGGGAAGTAACCCGGGAGCTGCTCAATGCTGCAAGCGATCGCAGTGGTAAGAGAGAGGATGGAAGCAACTGTGAGCGCAGAGACCAACGCTGACAGAGCAACGGAGTCTGGAACCAAGAGGGCTAAAGCAGATGAATGGCTAAAAATGAATCCAACTAGACCAGACAAAACACTCTAACACTTCAATTCTCAGTCCTCAGTACTAAACAGTGGCTTTCCTGCTTTTTTCTCTTTGTCTTTCATTAAGAAATACTTTCATCAGTGGAGATGAGAGAGATTCTATGTATGTCCATAAAATAGAGAATGATACAGAAGACAGACAAACAGCAACGCATGCTTTCACACCTATGCCGCATCCCGGAACGCGGATGGATTGATCCAGTTCCCGGCTGTTGCAGGGTTTTTTCACTCTCACCCACAACGACAGCAAACAGCAAAGGAAATACTGGCACTGTCACCATTTACTGCTCTCCAGGGAAAGGTGGTTCTGTCCCACAAGAACAGGGTGTTCTGGACAAGAAGAAATCCTACCTCAGCGGACTCCCCATTGGGTGACAACGTGCAGGTCAGCGTACGCTCCCCCATGCTGTACGGGTATTGCCTCAGGAAGCTGTGCATCGACCTGGCTGACTTGGGACTGTCCAGCTGCAGAATCGCCTAGAAGGACAAAAAAAAAAAGCACAGGCTTCAATTAACCCTTACTCAACCCTTACTCCATCTTCCTTCTGTACTGCAGAACAAGTGAAGAAAGTAAGCTGGTACAGCACGGGATATCAGCACTCCTGAAGGGCTTCAACATCTTCATTTTAAGTGAGCTGGAAGCACTGGCTTTTAGTAAATCCTACATTCCTGCATATGGAGAACGGTGGCCTCTTCTTTCTGAGAGGCTGAAGGAAGAAATCTCTCCTGTTTGGGATTATCTTTAGAAATAAAGAACGAACTACATCACAAGGGAGTGGAGCCTGAAGCTTCCCTACCCACGTGTGTCCAACCTTCCGGCTACAGAAAAAAGCATCTTCACCTGGTTTATGGTTTATTAGCAGCTGGACGCTTGTAATAGCTCCTAATAATGGGAGCACAACTGCATTTTAATTGTTAAAAATGTACATGTATATGCAGTTCTAGGTCATAAACTAAAAATCCAACGTTAAGTGCGAACCCAGCAACATTAAAAATTAAAATATCAGAATTCCAAAAAACTGACAGTCAAGTCACTACATTTTGGAGTGTCCCAAACCAAAAAGTAATTTCAACAATTCTGACGTTTCCACCTCATACTAAAATAATTTTTTTCCCCCAGGTTTCCTACAAAATGGGAACTCATTTCCCCCCCCTTACACCTCTAACGTCAAAGCTGACCGGTTTCTCCAGCCCCTCGGGAAGCTTTACCTTCAGCGCTTACCAAGCCGTGCTGTGCTGGTCAGGCCAGACAACAGCCAGAAGTTTGGCTGCTTGGTTCTTCTTCCTTTCCCACTTTCCCCAACAAATAAGACGAACTATTTCCTTGTTCAGGATGAGTGGGAAAGAGTCAGAAGCTTTGATCTCTTGTTAGCAGAACACTCTCAGCAATGGAGTAAAAATATCTTTATATTTTCTTTTCCCTAACATAGTACTTTGCACCATAGAAAAAAAAAAAATCACCTTGTTTTTATTCTTCAGTATGACGTAATGATCTACCTTCCCAAATCGAAGTCCCACGCAAACGACTTCAAGTTCTCTGTATCCATCGTCGGGCAAGTTCCCCAGATGCACAAACTGGTTATGTATAGTTTCCATATTTACCTGAAGAAAAGTGATGACAAACCTTGCTTTAACTCTGTGGCACGCTTTGTTAGCGGCCAGGTGAGAAAAGCCCCACAGAAAGCTTCTGTGTCATCGGATCTTACCGAAAAATAGCATTCGCCCACACCCACTGACCGCGTTTTCAGATTCACACCAGATTTGCCAGTTTTCTATGCAGTACCTCAAAAGAACCAACTAGCCTTCCCATGAATAACTTAACTTAAAAGGATCGAGTTGAGTGGTTTATTTTAAAATTTTTTTAAACTATTTTAAATTTTTTTTTTTTAACTAGTGGAAGTCTCTAAGAACACTGCAAAACATACCTGAAGTTTAAATAAAATTTGGTATTTTGAAAAGCAGACACTACCTAGTCAGATTATAGAATCATGGAATCACAGAATGGTTGGGGTTGGCATAGCCCTTTAAACTCCTCCAGCCCCACTGCCCCCCTACCCCTGCCATCCCACCCCCAAACCCTGGCCCTCAGCACCGCCTCTGCCCGGCTGTTAAATCCCCCCAGGGCTGGGGACTCGACCCCTTCCCTGGGCAGCCCCTTCCAGTGCCTGACAGCCCTTTGGGGAAGGAATTGTTCCCCAGGCCCAACCTCACCCTGCCCTGGCACAACTTGAGGCCGTTGCCCCTCGTCCCATCGCCCCTGCCCTGGGAGCAGAGCCCGACCCCCCCCGGCTCCCCCCTCCTCTCAGGCAGTTGTAGGGAGCGATGAGGGCTCCCCTCAGCCTCCTCTGCTCCAGGCTGAACCCCCCCAGCTCCCCCAGCCGCTCCCCAGCAGCCTGGGGCTCCAGACCCCTCCCCAGCTCCCCTGCCCTTCTCTGGACACGCTCCAGCCCCCCCAGGTCCTTCGGGGAGGGAGGGGCCCAACCCTGACCCCAGCAGTCGAGGGGCGGCCCCCCCAGTGCCCAGCACAGGGGCACGGTCCCTGCCCTGCTCCTGCTGGCCACCCCAGCCCTGATCCAAGCCCGGATGCCGCTGGCCCTCTTGGCCACCTGGGCACCCTGCTGGCTCCTATTCAGCCCCCTCTCAACCAATTATAAATGGGTCAAGGCACAAAAACCTATCCCAAAGACCCCAATCCTGGTTTTTAAGTTGGAGTTTGGTTTACTTGCTCAGTTTGTAATAACACAAAGATCCTTGGTCAAATACCATTTCTGGTGTTTCTCAATTTTCAGACAGAGTTACGGCCACCACCATGGGGACAGGCTGCCAAGGACACCCATTAGTCTCTCCCGACCAGGAAGGACTCTGGCGCAGAAGGTACGAAAGGGCTGAGAGCCACTGCCAGCCCCGTGGTGCCAGCAGAACCAGAGACTGAACCCTGGCACCAAGTACTTTGTGTGGTACCAAAGGGAAGTGCCCTCGGACACAAAGGCCAAAGGTACCAGTAGACTTCTGAAATCTGAAACAAGTCTTTGACTTAAGTATTTGAAAGCTGCCTGTCTTTCAGAAACACAACACTCACTCCCAACGAGGAAGAGATTCCCCCCCGCCCCCCTCCAGGTCTGGTGTGTTTTTCTTCCATTATTCATGACTTTACCAGGAACAGACATAAATATTCCACCCCAAGCAGCTCAGAAGCCTAAGTGGGATACGGCAGCAGGGGTGCTGGCAGTGAGTACTCGGATGCATCCGTCAGTGCCAATGATCGTAAGGAGAAAGCAGATCCCCCCCAGACACGTTTGCAGCTGACAATTCAAGCCTCCTGGGGTTTCCTGAAAGCGATTTATTGTCGGCAGGGCTCTTTGCGATTGCGATATGCTTTTTAAACAAACACAATTACCTTCCAACACTGCTGCTCTTACAGCCACTCTTGTGAAGTCCTTGCACCAACTGCTTAAGCCCAGAGACACCTTCAGACCCAAAGAGTGGCCCTCTATCAAGAATGTGTTTCTCACGGAAGACATAGAAGCTCTAACTTCATTAACCTCTGCCTACCTACGCCTGCATAAAAAAAATCCTCGGCACGTCAATCGCCAGCTCGCCCCGCGTGCAGCGAAGGAAGAGGAGGGATAACGAGGGAGATACACTCCACTGACCAAAGCACAGAGGTAGTTTTGATAGTTCAACCAAAACACCTGCCTACAAAACGCGCCGGGCAAGCGCGTGGCGCTGCCTACAGGCGAACACCGCACGTTCTCCAAGCACAGTGCTCAGCAGCTTGCTGTTAGAACATGAAGAAAACCTAACAGAAGGAGAGGGCCTCAAAGGACTCCTGTTAAATGTTTAATTCCTTGCACTTCATGCATCACGGAGCTAAACCCAGTGAACATTTGCTCATTCTATTCCCTGCTCATTCGCCCATGACAACGTATATAAACATTTCGTTCAAGAGAGAGCTTCGATAACAATTCAATTAGCTAATATTTCAGTACAGAGGATTCCAATTCCCATTTAAAGTAACATATTTTGACAGCGTGTGGAAGAGAAGTTAGATGGCAACTCACCTTAGGGTCAGAATCTTTAATTATAGCAGCAAATATGGCTTCCTTGAAAACAGAAAAAAAAAGACATTATGAGATTTGAACTGTAAAACAGAGCTTCAATAGCAGCAGCTATCCGGTAGTCACTGACTCCCAACAACTGCTAAATTTCTGCATTTTATTAACAAAATCAACAGCATCAGCACTGCTGGCATCTGCACGGTTCCTGTACCAGAAGACCAGGACCCCAAAAGGCATTTAGCAGAATGAGTCCTCAACAGGACCCACGCCAGGGTGTACAAGGCAGGCAGCGCATCAAAGGCAGCTCAAATACAAAACCCTGCTCTGCGCTGCAATGGTACCACGCATCCCAGAATTTCAACATACTCTATTACTTACTTCATCTTTTACAGTCTTATACTGAGGCACCATGCTGATGCAGAGCTGGTTTCCATCCAGGGACATGGGAAAGCAGGTGTAAAATTTAACCATGGAATCTGCGGATTTTCTGTTTATTTCAAGATATGCCTGTTAAAATAAAGAAAACAATTCTTTGTAAAAAAATTGTCATTTATCCAAAGCATCCCACCTCAGTGCCTGCCGCGCTACGTTCTCACATCAGCCTTTGTTAAAAACACCTTTGCCACTTCTCTAGGCAGAAACCCAACTAAATACCTTCTTATGAGACGATAAAATCAGCACGTCCCTCAGCCCCCCAAACGGCTTGGCCAGGTTGGAAACTTCCTCGACAGAGTATCCCTTCTCAGGCAAGTTGGAGATCAGAACCACACAGAGATCGTCAGGTTCCTGTAATCAAATGGAAATAAACTTCGCTGCGATTTCTTCAGCTCAAATCGACCGCCGTAGGACTGAAGGGAGCATTTCTTTTTACCTCATTTACGCGTGAAGCACTTGCTTAAAAGCACATTGTAATACTTGTGAATGTGTCAAGACCAAAGATTGTTTCAGCCTTTTTAGGCTCTAGCAGCAAATGATTTCTTTTTTAACCCTTTTCTCTAATTATGTCATGTAATCACCTTAATTACTGCTTAACTGTGGATGTAGCTGCACCTAAGCTAATTCTGCACAAACCCGAGTTTGTCTCACGCTACCTCATCAAATATTCAAACCAAAACCCCCTGTAACGACACCACCACTTTACATCCATGGCATGCCCGCTCATCAAATACTGCAGGACCCTGTGTGCAAATACCGCGGCTGACGAGACGAAACCCACAGCGGGGCAGCAAGCAGAGCTTTGGTGCAACAAACAGACCCCGGGGGGGAAATAAAACGGCAAAAGAGTGAAATGGCAGATGCCTATCAAAGCACAAAGAGCCAGGAGAAGATGCACCAGTCACGAGGAGTTAGCGGCAGGGGATTTAAACTGGAGGCTGTCAGACAGCACACCAACGCCTGGCAACGGCACCGAGTGCGTACTCACGGCTTGCAGAGACTCAGGCACCTTCAGACTGACCTTGCTAGCTGGTTCTGTTGACTCTTCGCTCTTTGCAGTCGCTATCGTAGCTTCTAAAAGGAAATCAAAGCAAGGGTGGGGCGGTTTAGGAGTTCAGCAGAGTTCTTTAAATACTGCAGAGCCTTCAGAACGTCTTACATTACATTTTATCACCGCTGCCGTTGTGAAAGAGGAAATACTCCCCCATTGAACTTCCAGTGACAAATGCCATTAGGAGACACACAGAGCATTATAGAAACGCTTCCAGAAAGAACGGGTTTAAGTAGGGATTAAAAAAAAATAAAATTTAAAACCCCTTAATTAACAGGCAAACACTTCACTGACATTAAGGCTTTATCAGCTGAAGAATCACAACCACGCGACTTTCTTGTGGGCGCCCCGGGACCACGGGGGTGCCCAGCACGTGTCCACACAATCCTCCTTTTTCCTGGGAAAAGCGCACAGTGACAGGGGAGAGGCTCAGAAAAACCCCGACGGCAGCAAACAGGAGCCAGGCAAGCGCAGGTAAGGGAGAGCCGCTTCACTGTGAGATGTTTGTGCCTCCCTCTCGCGGGTTTGGCAGCTACAGCCTGGCCGCATCCCCACCATCCCGTGCGCAGGAGCGGAGAATTAACACACGCTCACGCTGTGGTTAAAACAAAGCCTGTTATTAATCAGACTGCTATTAATACAGCTGTATCAGCTGAGCATGCACAAGTCCACGGGCCTGAGGGGATTCGTCCCAGAGCTGTGAAGGAGCTGGGGATGTTGGGGCAGGACCCCCCCCACCCTTCCTCGATCATCTGCTGAAGGTGCTAGGAGCCTGGGGACGTCTGGAAGCGAGCCAGCGTTATCCCAACCTACACAAAGGGCACGAGGGAAGACCCAGGGAACAACAGACCTGTGAGTCGGAAAAATTAGGAGAGAAGATCATACTGGGTGCTGTTGAAAGGCATTTAGAGGACAATGCAATCAACAGGCAGAGTCAACATGGGCTCACTGAGGGAAAGGCCTGTTTAGCCAATTTGATACCCTTCTACGATAAGGTCACCCGCCCAGAGGATGAAGGGATGGTGGTGGATGTAGTTGTTCTGGATTTTAGGAAGGCTTTTGATCCTGTCCCTCACAGCATCCTTCTGGGCAAGCTGTCCAGCTGCGGGATGAGGGGGTTCACAGCGCGCTGGGTGAAGAACTGGCCGAACAGCGGGGCTCAAAGGGCTGCAGGGAACGGGGCTGGTGGCCGGTCACCGGCGGCGTTCCTCAGGGCTCAGTCCTAGGGCCGACTCTGTTCAATACATTTGTCAATGATTTGAGGCAGGAGTTGAACGCACCCTCAGCAAGTTTGCTGATGGTACCAAACTGGGAGGTGCTGTTGATGCTCCTGAGGGACAGGAGGCCTTGCAGAGGGATCTGGATAGATAGGAGCATTGGGCAGGGATCAATGGGATGAAATTTAACAAGTCGAAATGCCAGATTCTGCACCTGGGAGGGAGTAACGCCAGGCACAAGTATAAACTGGGAGGGGAATGGCTGGTGAGCAGCCCTGCAGAATGGGACCTGGGGGTGCTGGTGGGGAGCAGGATCGAAAGGAGCCAGCAGAGTGCCCTGGCAGCCAGGAGGGCAACCCACACCCTGGGGCTCACCAAACACGGCATAACCAGCCCATCAGGAGAGGGGATTGTCCCCCTGTATTCAGCGTCAGTGCGGCCTTGCCTGGAGCACTGTGTGCAGTGCTGGGCCCCACCAGTTAGGAAGGATGTGAAGGACCTTGACTGCATCCAGAGGAGGGCAACAGAGCTGGTGACGGGGCTGGAAGAGGACAGGAACGTCCTGTGAGGAGCAGCTGAGGACTTGGGCTTGTCTAGCTTGGAGAGAAGGAGGCTGAGGGGGGACCTCATCGCTCTCTGCAGCTTCCCGAGGAGGGGACGTGGAGAGGGAGGTGCTGAGCTCTGCTCCCTGGGATCCAGGAGCCCTGGGAATGGTTTAAAGCTGCGCCAGGGGAGGTTTAGACTGAACATGAGGAAGCATTTCTTTACCGAGAGGGTGGTCAAACCCTGGAACAGGCTTCCTAGAGGGGTGGTCAATGCCCCAAGCCTGTCAGTGGTTAAGAGGCATTTGGACAATGCCCTTAACAACACGCTTTAACTTTTGGTCAGCCCTGAAGCGCTCAGGTAGTTGGGCTGGATGATCCTTGTAGGTCCCTTCCACCTGAAATAAGCTACTCTATTCTATTCAGTTATAAAATACAGGGAAAATAGCACCTACTGAGCCAGCTCTAGCAGGCAATGTCAAGCACCGAGATTAAAAGCATTAGTGGTGGAGCTGTAAACAGAACATACAGAAAGCCCGAATCCTGTGCCCTACTGAGCTGTAAATAAAAGCCCCCGTGTCGCACTGAAAAGGTCTAGGTAAGAATATTATGTCCGCTGAAAGGTGTAAATCCTGGGTGGTTTTAGCCACTTCAGTCATCACGATGAACTGTTGTTTTATTTGTCAGTCAGTGAACCTATTTAACAGGTTTTCTTTTCTAAGATCATGTGTCATCTTAATTTCCTGGCCTCATAAGCATTTGCATTTTGTTCACAACAGCAGAGAGGTTTAGGACAGAAATGAGAAAAACCCCGTCAGTTTGCAATTTACCTTCATCAGCTAAAGCTTCGTTAAACTCATTCAAGTCCAACGCCGCCACCTGAGGCATCTGCGCGAGTTTCTCTAAAAAATAAGTACATCCAAGCAGACATCACGATGTTAAACTTCCCATGACTTACAACGAGCAAAGTAACTTCAAAATGACATTGTGGTACCAGAACTACCTAGCGCGGGAGCAGGATTAGTCGCTGCTTGGGGCTGAGTCTCGACTGTCTTCACAGGCTCTGTAGCTCTGTCCCCTTCCATAACGTTCTTTGGGTCTGACAGCGCCGTTTCCCCAACTTCCATTTCGGCTTCTGCTGAGACCTGAAGGTCTTCATCTATCGGTTTTGCTGGTAGGCAACGGTAGAAAAAAGCATCTTTCATTTCACCATGTTCGACTGATCGATTTGCAAAAGATTTGCCACTTTTCTGCCAGATATTCAGAGCCCTCCTATCACAAATTCCCGCTCCTCGTTACAAACGGGCAGAAAACGTATGCACAGGAAAAGCTTTGCAAAACAAGCGTAGGGCTGTGGTTCCATGAAAGGCTCTGCTTCCCCACACCCCTCTCCTTTCCTGGGTGCTTTGCTATTCCAGATCTACCAACAGCACTAATTATAACTCCATTAGCCAAGGCTCAAGGAGCCAGCAGGGTGCTTGCCTGTCTAACAACCTACTATGCTGGCAAGCCCAGTAAAAGGTGAGAAAAGCTCGGACTGCCTTAAATATCTGTTTTGGAAAGGGGGAAGTAGGGACAGAAAAGCACCTGCCTGTGTATTCCAAATAGAAAGTAGAAGTTCTCCTTTGTCTTACCGGCAGCGTTTGAAGTTTTCTTGATTTTACAATCTCCTGTCATTGCCGATTTCTTAGTCCTTTCTTTTTTACCTACGTGAGATACGCAAAACCAAGTCAGTCAGTAGAAATATTTCTTAAATCTTACATTTGTGAAGTAAGAGTATAAAAGTACATACAAAAATAGTTTAATCTGAAAAAAAAAACCAAAAAACCTAAACCATAAGGCAATTCCAACAACCTACTGAATGAAAGCCATGAAGTTGAGTATCTCAAGTGAATTGGTTTAGAACTCTGGTGACAAAACCTTGCCCCTGCAAAAAAGTTTGTGCTTTCTTTCTCTGAAATGACTGTAACCACGGTTTCCATCCATGAGACAGCCCTGGAACACACCGTCACGTGAGTCTTCCTTCCATTCTGCAAACTGGATCTGAAGTGACCGTGCTGACAAATGAATCAAGACCAACACATCCTTAAAAAGCACAATTTCCCATCAAAATTATGTCCGGCCCCTAACTGTGCTCAGAAAAATTGCTCATGAAAGCCAATAAAGCAAGCAACAAAAACCAATGCAGCTGTTCTTTCCAATGTCTTAACAATACCCATTTTGTGTAAAGTTTCATTGGGGTTTGATCCATTTACTGCCGTTTGTCTTGTTTTCATTGCAGCACTAACAAAAATAAAAAATCCCCACCGACAAAACACCCAAGTTTTTCTGCCAGACCAAGTAATCATAATTGAAATAATTTCTGTCAGGATCAATAGAAGGCCAGGGCAGCAATACCTGGGTCGGGGTGACCCCCAGTATCAGTACAGGCTGGGGGAAGAAAGGATGGAGAGCAGCCCTGCCCAGAGGGACTTGGGGGTGCTGGGGGATGAAAAGCTGGACATGAGCCGGCCATGGGCGCTGGCAGCCCAGAAGCCAACCCTACCCTGGGCTGCATCAGGAGAAGCGTGGCCAGCGT
>JAKFQP010001033.1:0-11991 GCA_023375905.1 Nycticorax nycticorax | reverse complement strand
TCAAAATCCACATTGCTGTGACAGTAATGCAGAGGCCAGACACCAGCCGAGGCTCAAAGCACCGCTTTTATCCCAGGTTTCCCAAGCACAGGCCATTTCCATGCCATGGAATGTCCCTTTGGACACCCCAGGTCACAGCCGTGTACCCTTCCAAGCTCTCGCCTACACCCAGGGGAGCAGGGGGGAAAAGCCTTGACCCTGTGCAAGCACTGTTCGACAACAGCCAAAACACCGGCGTGTGACCAACGCCGGTTTAGCCACAAAGCCAAAATACAGCTCGCAGGCTGCTGCGAAGGCAGTCAACCCCGTCCCAGGCAGAGCCAGTACTGCCCAGTAATGTAATTCACTGAAATATTCCAAAAAGACTCCACTCCAGCGTTCATCAGGTTCAATGCGCCGAGTTTATACACAGACACACCAAAAAAACCCCACCCCAAACAATCAGCACAAGTCTTTCAGCAAGTAACTCCTAAAAACCAAGACAAAAAAGGGGATTTCGGCACCTTCACTGGAATATCAGCAGCAGAAATCTACCGGCCTTTTCCAGTGTTCTCTTTCCATGTCAAATTTTAGAGCAGTACAGACCCCACATGCCGTATAAGTACATTTATATACGTGCGACAGGTCTGAGGCATTCGGAGCTCTGCACGCCTGATGCGGCGATGCGCCCGAGAGCATTGCGGACAAAGAGCAAATACTAACACTTCTGCCTAAAACTTACTAAAAAAGAACCCCCAAAATCCATTCAGAACATTTACCTTGATGGCAAAGAAGGAAGAAAACATGTTATTTACCTTCAAATGTGAAACTGGAAAAAAAAAACCCACAAAAAGCGCTTCAATGTTCTTCCCGTTCCACACACAGAGGAGCTCCTTGTTTGGTACAGACTAACATGAGTGCGGGTAAGCATCCACTGGGCTCAGCCCCCAAAACCAAACTGCAAGACACTGGGGAAGCAGAAGAAGGGAGGAAAAGGAGTCCAGCGGTACAGCAGGGAGCAGCGAGTTTTGCAGCCGCTTGGAACCCCACCCCTGGATAACCATCCCTCGGTTCCAGCAGTTGTCACAGGAGCTGGAGGAGAAGGGATCAGCCCAGTCCCTTACGTCCCCCACCCTTCCAGCCAGTGGGATTGCTCTGCCAGATGATTTTTTTTTTAATCAGAAAAAAATGCTATTTTTTTTCTTCTTGTCCTTGAAGAGTGCCTTCTCAATAGGGAAAATAATTACCTCCCTTTTTCTATCCACCCTCCTGATGACCTCCCCGCACAGTTATAATTTAACATTTTAAACGTCTAGCGAATGATCAGATACCAGAGAGAAGAGCATAACCCAAAACTGAACACATATTTCAACAGCAATCCTGGGCTGTAAACCAGGACTTGTTTTCTTTAAAACAAAACAAAAAACACAATGCATTTTAATCAGTTATTTACACACTTTTAAAAATAATCATATAGAAAAATAAATTTTAAAAAATGAACAACCTGTATCACATTACTGTATTAAAATAATTGTAACCGAGCAAAAATACTGAAGCAGTATGTCCTCAAGTTGAAAAAAGGTCAAATCTCCAAATACGCGAGGTTCCTGGGTGAAGCACCAGGAATCAGGTTATGCTACGGTGCTAAAACACTTTGCCTTAGGTGAAAAGAATTTTTGTTGTTGTTTCGGTTATTTTGGCCAATTCAGACCAATTACCACCGTCTTCAAAGTCAAGAAACGGGAAAGCTATCCTTTTCACCCCCACACAGGCGCGTGAGGTGCCAGGAGAACGAGGTGCCAGGAGACATGTCGACATTCCGAGCTCTCGAAGGACGCGGCGATGAAAAACAATCTGGTTAACCAGAGCGAGCATTACTTCATTCAACGGCCGGCCTTAAAGCCAAAACCACTATTCCCAAACCGCCAGAGCGCTGCGTTTCAACGCAACGCGCTAAATTTGCAGATTTAAATCACAGGTCTGAGCTTTCGCTGGAAGACAGCTGGCGAGAGACAGGGCACAGGGAAGGAGCAGCAAGCAAGCGCTGCGTTCCCCTGGCTTAGCAAACGCTACAAGCCGAGATTGAGCAAGCCCGGGTTGTGCCATCAGGCTCGTTAGGCCGACAGGCCGGCTGCAATGCAGAGGAGGAGCCCGGGTTTCCCCACCCGCCCGGAGCCCCGCACGCAGGCACGGCCCGGTGCGGGGTCGCTGGGCAGGGCATGCCCGGGTCTGCCTGCAGCGCCTGGCCGGGCGGCAGCCGCGCTCAGCCCTACGGTAGGAAAATAAAACAACCGAAGTCTCCTCGGTAGTAAAATAAATAACGGAAGGGGCGGCGGCCGCCAGCCCAAGCGCCCCGCGGCGCCGGTTCCCAGCCGCGGCGCCCCGTTACCCACCGGCCGCGCCACCGGTTACGCACCGGCCGTTACACCGCCTCCCCCCGCCGCGGGCAGCCCGCACCGGCGCTGCTCCCAGACCCCGCCGCGGCTCGGGGTGGGGTGGGGGGGGCCGGTGGGCGAGCGGGACCGGGAGGTGCGGGGGGTCGCGGCGGGGCCGTCCCTGCGGCAGGAGCCCCGGCCGCCCCCACGCGCCGCCATTTTGTGCGTCCCCCTCAGCCCCCGCTGCGCCACACACGGGCGGGGGGGCGGCCGGCGCCGAGCTCCTACCTGCGGCGGGGCGCGGCCGAGCCGCGCTGCTCACAGCCGCCCTTCCCTTCGCTCCGCTTCCCCCGCCGCTTCCCCGCTCCGTCGCGCCGGGTCGGGTCAGGCCGGGCCGGGCCAAGCACCGCGGCGATGCAGCCCGGAGAGGGTTGGGGGGGGGAGACACCTGGCACTGCGCCTGCGCGCCGGGGAAAGGGGCGGGGCGGCGCGGGGAGCGCATGCGCAGAGCAGAGGTGCGCGCGGCCGCACACTGCGCGTGCGCACAGAGCCCGTGAGGCCGCGGTGGGGCGGTACCCACGGTGTGGGCACGGTGCCCGCAGTGCGCATGTGCAGTCGCCCGCCCTGACCTCGGGGGCAGAGCTGCGCATGCGCCCCGTGGGGGGCGGTGCGCTGCTGCCGCAGAGCATGCCGGGAGCTCCTCCTATATAAGCGCTGCCGCCTGGCGGTTTCTATCATGGCGGCGGGGAGCGCGGGGGATGGTTACGGTTACAGAATGATGGAATGGTTTGGGTGGGAAGGGACCCCCAGAGCCCACCCAGCCCAACCCCCCTGCAGGAGCAGGGACACCTTGAACCAGACCAGGTTGCTCACAGCCCCGTCCAACCTGGCCTGGAATGGTCCCAGGGATGGGGCCTCCACCCCCTCTCTGGGCAACCCCTGCCAGGGTTTCACCACCCTCACTGCAAAGAATTTCTGCCTTAGATCCAGTCTAAACCTGCCCTGCTTCAGTTTAAAGCCATCCCCCCTTGTCCTGTCCCAGCTGGCCCTGCTAAAAAGCTTGTCCCCCCCTTTCCTCTGGGCCCCCCCCCTTGAAGCCCTGACCGGCCGCACTCAGCTCTGCCCGCAGCCTCCTCTTCTCCAGGCTGAACACCCCCAACTCTCCCAGCCTGGCCTCAGAGCAGAGGGGCTCCAGCCCTCGGAGCATTTTAGTAGCCCTCCCCTGGCCCCGCTCCAACAGGTCCATGTCCTCCTTGTGCTGAGGGCTCCCGAGCTGGACGCAGGGCTCCAGGGGAGGTCTCCCCAGAGCAGAGCAGAGGGGCACAATCCCCTCCCTCCACGCTGGCCACGCTTCTGATGCAGCCCAGGGTAGGGTTGGCTTCTGGGCTGCCAGCGCCCGTGGCCGGCTCATGGCCAGCTTTTCATCCCCAAGTCCCTCTGGGCAGGGCTGCTCTCCATCCTTTCTTCCCCCAGCCCGTATGGATACTGGGGGTTACCCCGACCCAGGTGCAGGACCTTGCACTTGGCCTTGTTGAACCTCATGAGGTTCCCATGCCCCCACCTCTCCAGCCTGTCCAGGTCTCTCTGGATGCCATCCCGTCCTTCTGGTGTGTCAACCGCACCACTCAGCTTGGGGTCATCCGCAAACTCGCTGAGGGTGCACTCGATCTCACTGTCCAAGTCATCGATGAAAACGTTAAACAGCACCGGTCCCAGTACGGACCCCTGAGGGACAGCACTCATCACCGGTCCATCTGGTACTTCGTGGTTCCGCTCCCACCGCTGCTCTCTGGGTGTCCCCACTGTTCCCTTCTGCTTCTCGTGGGCCTGCCGCTGGTCCCGCTCACTGCTTCTCTCATCAGCCTTTCATCCCGCTTCTCGTCTTCTCCTCGTTGCTGAGGGCCCGGTGTCTGCTGCGAGCCTGTGGTGTGGCTGCCGGGCTGTGCTTCACCCCGGAGCTGTCAGAGCCGGTCCGGGATGAGGGCCTTTCCTCCCCTGCCTGCTGCCGGCCATTGACCTGCGCCTACAGAAATCAGAGACGTGAGGACGCTGAGCAGCCATCCTCCTCCTCCCCGCCTCGGCCTCCCGCAGCAGCACCGCAAGCTTCTGGAGTTGTCCTCTCGGGTGGCTCCCACCTTGTATTTCTTCAGCCTCGTACACAGCCCCAGCTGGACACAGGGGTTCCCTCTGCTTCCAGGTGGCTTGACTGGGAGCCAGTGGCTGCTCCAGTTTCCAGGGAAAACCAGCCTGGAGCATAAGACTTCTGAGGCCCTGACCCACGGGGGCTGGCCGTGCTGCTGTCTGGAATGCTGTTTGCTTTTAGAGAAGCAGCGATCATACCTGGCACCTCCAACTTCCTCACCTTCCTGGGGGTCCAGGGAGTCACTGTCCCCAAATGCAGGCTTTCCCCCATTTGCCACGGGCTGCAGCGCTGGTGCTGACCTGAAAAGGCGAGTCTAAAAAGCTCTGTCACCCTGGGTGGCCCTACGAGGTTTCGGCACAGGGAGCTCCTGTTGTTCCGCGCAAGCCCCTTCGCAGAGTCAGAGGCTTCGCTCCGAGGAGACAGAAAGATGCCTTTAAGAGCTGCCACGTTATTTCTTGGAAATACCAAAGCCGATGCCAAACCTGGCCACAAAGCCAGCCAGGAACGCTGCTGCTGCGTCACGGTGACTGCCCCCAAAGCGTGTATGCTATACAGCAGGCCTGTGGCCAGCTTTGCCCCAAACTGGAGCATATTTCTGAGCTGCTGAAAGCGCTGCGTCCTGCTGCGAATGTGGCAGACAGCAGGCACCCACTCACCTGCTTTGTTAGCAGACGGGGAGTGGGCTGAGCCGTGCCGGTGGACTGGCTGCCGCGCAGATCTGTCCGGCTACACCGCTTTGAAGTCGCTTGGGTGTTTGTCTTTCTCATTTGTGTTTGAGATCCCGCAGACGCTTTGCATGCATCCAGCAAAAATGATTCACTGGTGCTGCATTTTCTGACAAAGCTGGGCTGACACACAAATAGGTTGCTGGTCTTTTGTCTCCAAACCTGTTTTGGTTCCTCCCCAGCACATCACAGTCTTGGAAACTCTAAAAGCCTTTAAAAGTTAAGACTTCCACTCATTCTTGGCTTTTGAAACCTGCTTAGAGCTGCCTAGTCCTGCAACCCGTGACCACAGGCATTCCCTACTCCCAGCACAGCTAAGGGGAAGTAAGAAGCTGGGATCATTTTGGAAGTGTTGGAAGCTGTATTTCCTGAACTTCTGAATCAAATTTGCAGCTAACCTTCATGATCCGTGCCTGTGTCTGTTTTGTCATTCTCAGCCGAAGACCTTCACTGACAAGGTACTCTGGAAGGGAAAATCGGTTGTAAGCTTCAAAGATAGGCTCAGCTTTTATGGTGAGAGCACAGGACTCAGAGTCAACTGCGGTTTCAGGAGCATCCCAAGGGTGGACTCTGCCCGGCACCGGCTCTGGAGACTCCAACATCTTACTGGGAAAGAACCATTTGGGTCAAAGCCTTTATAAAAGAACGATAAGATGAGCTCTCTGCCTGCACGGAGCTTGAACGCCGTCCTGCTCCTGTGGCGCTGCCCCGAAAGCTGTGAAACATAACAGTTGAAAATCAGAAATTAAATTTGAGTCAAAGCTCACTGAGGTCCAGGCACAAACAAGGCTGGAATCACACGCACAGTCTCACTTGCTAAATATCCAGTAGCAACGACAGCAGCGCTGTCTTAAAAGGCATCGTTAAGATGGTAAAATTAAACAAATTAAGCACTAAGACCTTTGGGAATGTAAACATCTAGGCTGCCTGTGCAACCTGATCGGCCTGACACAATCTCCCGTTAGGTGATACGACGCTTGAGCCCCGGCAGCTCCGCTGCCTGAGTGGGGCCGGGCACCGTTCAGGACTTGTTTGCTGCAGGATTTTGCCTCATTTGTTGCAAAACTGGGGAGATGCAAAGGGACTGAAGTAAAAGTCTTACAGTTTCGTAAGAGCTCCAGCCAGAATCAGGTCCTCTCCTTACTCCTGTGAAGAAATCCACACGGAATGCCAGGCAGGTCTCTTAATCCGGCTCGGTTTAGGTGTTTGCTGGTTCTTTGCCAAACTTTCTGTGCTCCTGACTCGGTTCCAGGCGTGGGCAGGGTGCTCAGAGCCGCAGCCAAAGCCACCAAGCTGTCCTTTGCAAACGCAGTGCGAAGTAGCCCAAGGATGCGTAGCCAGGCCTCGCTCTTGGAAATGGTTTTGATCATTTTTAACCGTAAAACAACACAGATGGCAAGCATATAAAATTCCGTCCTGAATATTTAAAACAAGGACAGGGGATGTCCGTGTGAGAACACAAGGAATCTTGCTCTTCCTAAGGGCGCTTATAATCCCAAACTGTCTTTACCCCTTTAGCTCTTAGACACGCTGCTCTGGGTCAAAATAAGAGAAGGTTCCCAAAAGAGGCGTCTACGTCACCGAAGCACAAATCTTGCTGGCAGAACAGCTCCAGGAGATACCCGAGAGCTCAGCCCAGGAGAGACGGGTCCACAGCGTTGGTGTTTCACAAGTCTTGGGGGGCTGCGGGGGGAAAAAAGACTTTTGGGGTGCAGCCAGAAAGAGAGGATTTTTCAGATCTGCCATCCGCTTTCGGATCGGGTGATGGCCGAAGCCTCAGGCCAAGAGAGTCGCTGCTGGGGAGCAGGCACGCGTGTAATGCAGGGTGCTGGGCTGAATCTTGCAGAAGCGATGTAAATCCTGGGGTCAGGAAGGAGCCGACGCAGCCAGCATCTCCTTATGCAAAGGACTTCACTCAGGCAGGTTTTTGGCTACTGGACAAAACTATCTGGCTCCCAGCTGCTCTCCCATCCCCATCATACTCTTAAGCCTTGCCCAAAGTCTGTGTTTTCCATCCGATCTGGTCCTGCTCCAGGCTGCCCGGGCTGACGGGGATTAATAGTCCTTTCGGCCGTGAACTCCGGGACCTGGCTGGCGGCTGCAGAGCAACCCCCCGTGCTCTTTGCCTGACGCATCGCTGTCTGGCACCTCTCCCTGCCCCGCGTGACAGTGCAGGTTGGCTCAGCCCATAGCCGGGTCCGGATTGGATGCAATTAACTGCTTTTACATCTTTCCAATGTCCAGTCCCTCTGCCCGGCATGTGGGGCTGCAGCGGGGCAGTGGGAATTCAGGCGCTCCCCCTACAGAAGAGACATAGCAGCTCTGCCATTTCCCTCCGAAGCATCCTGGGTGAGTCGTTTGCCATCACACCTTGCAGGAAAGGTCTGTCACAGCCCCAGAAAAGGGGTGAGAGCCAGGGGCTGGGGGCGGAGGAGCGGGAGAACCACAGCCCAGACACACATCATGAGTTTGGGCAACTTCTGTGCCACTGCCATTACCCAAGGCGCGCTCCCGTCGATCACAGCAACAAGGAGGTCACCGTTGATGGATGCTGCACACCCTGGAGCTGTGAAGGCCCCAGCTGATGGAGAGCCCGTGTCGAGGAGCTCTGGACCTCCCCCTGGTTTGCTGGCTCCTCGTCTTGCTGTGGCAGAGGCCAGGAGGTGCCCAAGCTCTGCGTTCGGACAGGCTGAGCTTGGGCTGATGCCTATCCGGATCCCACAGCCCCATTTTCCTCATCACCCATGTGAGCAAGTCCCTGGGCTTCCCCAGAGAAGAGCCTGGGAGCGTGCCAGACCTGCAGACCCCCCCACAGCTTCCTCGCATCCCTGCACTCTCCCCACTGAGCCGAAACACCCAAAAGGGCTGTAAAAATGACCGCAGCTTCTCCCACCCCAACAAAAAAAACCCGCTTGCCCTCGAAGCACGTCCTGTTTGCAGACAGGGAGCTTAGCAGATGTTTTAAAAGCAGCTTCACAAGGACCCGAGCGGTAGCTCCTGCTCTCCAGGGAAGGAGCGGAGCCTGCGCCGGGGGAATACCCTTCCTTCACGCTCTGCTGGCACATCCATCCCCTTCGGAGCCGCTGGGCTGAGCTGGGAGCTTTCCCGGCAGATGGTGCCTCCGAGCCGGCAGAGCTGCAACCGGGCTGGGATCCTGCACCGCTGCTCTCCATGCCGGCCGCTTCGGGGACTGGCTTCCCAACCAGGTATTCCAGGGCTCGAAATTACCGCTCCCCCCGCCCAGGACTCCCCCTTAAGATCCATTTCTGCCACGACTCTGCGCCTACTCCCTCTCTGCTGCCGCAGACGCTCTGCTCAGTGCCTCCAAGAATTTTGCCAGAGCGAATTTTTAGCGCTCGTTTTAAACAGTGGTGGAGCGGGGCAAGGCCCCGGGGAGGTGGGACGGGCTCAGGGTTGCATGGACACGGATGAAGCCGTGCGTGTAAAACAAGGCTGTCGGAGTCAAATGAGAGCATTGAGCTCGGCAGGATTGAAAGGCAATTTTGGAGCGGGAGCAGCGTCTTGGCGGCGGCACAGGGAGTGGGGCAGGGCGATCCCCCGGGGATCCCAGCTGCAGTTGGGATCCCCTGCGCTTGCTTCCCACCTGCCTCCGAGGAGCAGGAATGAAATGGAGGAGAGAACGGGGGGTTCCCGTCTGCCACCCTGCCCCTTCTCCTGCCCGGCTCCTCGGTGGGTCCCTGCCAGCGCAGGGGGGTGCGGGAGCAAAGCCCCCGGTGAGGCAGCAGCTCTGCCCGCCGGTGCCGCTGGAAACCCCGGTAAAACACCCGTGTTCAGGCTCTGCTTCCCACAAAGCTCAAGCAAGGAGCTGACCCAGGGCCCCTCCGCTCTGCCGCACGCAGCATCCTTCACATTTGAATCCTCTGCCGACAGCGGGTTGCCCCTCGGTCCTACCCAGGCCAGCTGGGGACGAGGATGAGGAGGAGCCATCACTTCCCTGTCGCCCGCTGCTCCTGCGCCGTGGGAAGGGACCCCTGGGCTTCGCTTTCTGTCCCCCGTGCCAGCTGGAGCCTTGGGGCTGGAGCAGGAGACGAGGGAGGTGTCCAAGCACCTGCTGCCCCACAGTCCCTCATTTAATTTATTGTATTTTATATATTCCTCGGTTTATATGTTATATATTTAATATATTCCACAGTTAATTTATTATTTCATCTATAGTCACGAGGGTGACAGCGGCTGCAGCAGGGGTGCGGGGAAGCACTGGGGCTCACTTTTCTCTGCGCCCTGTTGTCCCCCGGGTGTGTGACAGCCCCCAGCCCAGATGGCAGCCGCCATCCCCCTGCGTGACACCGGCGCCGAGGCTGGGGACAGCCTCCGGCCACCCACCCGTGCCTCCAAACAGCTGGCGGGCATGCCCGCAGCTCCGGAGGATGACATCCCCGCAGGGGAGCTGACGCACGGCTCCTCGGCTGGGACGCTGGGAGGACTGGGAGCTGGGGAACTGGGAGGACTGGGAGCTGGGGAACTGGGAGGATGGGGAGCCCCAGCACTGGCAGATCCCCCTCCACAGTCACACCAGGCTTAAAAGTCCGGGCAACTGCTGTAGTTTGGAATTGCTGAGCTCCGGGGCCACACGCGTCTCCTGCCCAAGCCCCCAAGTGCCACCCTGGGCTGCCTTTAGCACAGGGGGGGGACAGAGGACAAGGACCGCAGTGTCCCCTCCGTGCCACTGCCTGTGGCACCCCTGCCCGCAGTGTGGACATGAGGTGGGATCCCCCCAGGCCCTTGGTGCAGGGGAGTTTGGGAGGAGAAGGGACATTTCTAGGGCAGGGGGGGTCAGGGTTCGGAACAACCCGTGCCTAGGAATGGGGGAAAAAGAAAACCAGAAAATGCCCCATGTCCATGCACAAGGCTCCCCCCTCCCAGTTCAAATCGCTCCCACATTTCCCCCTATTTCCAGATGGGGCCGTTTGGGTGCGGTTTTGGCCAGCAGTACCCCCAAACCAGTGCAAATCCACCCCAAAATGGCAGCAAGGCAGGTGGGAAGGAGGAGGAGAGGGGGTGCGGGGAGCCGCATGGGCACCGATGGGGAGACGCGGGCGTGGGGCTGGTGGGACGAGTGCTGGAGGATGGGGCTGGTTAAAGGCGGGGGGAGGACAGGACATGCAGTGGGCAGGGGACGTGTGGCCCCGTGTCCCTGTTGGGGACAGAGCAGGGGACGTGCAGCCCTGTCCCCGTCCCTGTCCCCGCAGAGGCATCCTCGTAGCCGGGACCACGCAGCAGGAGGCCGTGTTTGGCATTCCCCCCTCAGCGGCTGGTGGCATTCCCGGACTAACTTGGGCACTCAATGGCCTTCACTGTCCTTGCGGGGCTGCCCTCACCCGTCACCCCATCCCCTTAACCCCACAGCACCGGGGATGGGGTGGCTGGGGTCCGTGCCAGCACCTCTCGTACCCCAAAGTGAGCCAGGAGCCCCCAAACTGCTGCCCTCAACAGCTCAGGTCCTTGCCCTGCCTCCATGGGGGTCCCTGCATCCCCAAAAGCCAAAGGGGATCTGCAGGGGGGGGTCCAGGGACCCCACGGCAAATCCACCGGAGCCGTGGGGCTCCTCACGGTGGGACCACGGCGCAGGATCAGACCCACACCGGCAGCGGGGAACCAGGGGGCTCCTGCGCTCGGGGACACCCCCCGTTATGGGCGGTGAGGACAAACGTCCCCCACCTCACGCCCCAGACCCCGCTGGCATCTCCCACACCCCAAAACCCACATGGGGACAACCCGATGTGCCGGGGGGGGGAGGGTGGAGGGGTGCCCAGCACCTCCCTGGATCAGGCCCGGACTATTTTTATCCTGTCTGGTGGCAGAGCCCGGTCCTCAGCCATACAAGGAGCCGTCAGCCGCCCTGGGGAGTTAATTTGTCCCCAGGGTGCCGCGTTTCGGGTGGCCCCAGTGGACGGGCAGCGACCCGGAGGGACTGTCACCTCGGCAAAACAACCCGCTCGTCTTACACCCCCGGCCGGCCGGCCGCCGCGGACATCCCGCTTGGCCCCTTGGGAACACCTTGTGATGTTTGTCCCCCGAATAACCCAGCCCCTATTTCTCATCTCGCCTCGAATTAGCACCTGGTGATGAACGGGTTCCCGACGGATGAGGCCAGGCGGTCAGAAATAGCTTGCCCGCTCCGGCTAAGTGACGTGCCCAGGGACATCCCGGACACCGGTGGCAGAGACAGACCGCACATTTTTGGGGGGCGAACCTAAAGCCTGGCACAAGCAAAGGGGAAGGGGGGGATCCAGCCCCATGGGGAGGCCGCTGGACCACACAAGAATCCCTTGGCTGATCCCGAACCCCGTATCCCCCCAGACTGGCCCCTCCCCCTCCCCTCTATTTTAGCAAAATCCCCAGCCCAGAGGGTGGAAGGGGTTTGGGGTCACCCCCACGGGGTGGGAGGAGATTTTGGCGCACCCCCTTCCACTGTGGGGCTCCCCACGGGGATGCACCCTCCTGCCAGAGCCCCCCACAGGTCGGACCCCCCCCTCCCAGGGTCCAGCTGGGGTGGGGGGCACCCAGGGGCTGCGAAACCCTCAACCCCCCCCTAAAACCCTCCCCGCGCAGGGGCTGGCAGCCGGAACGTGGGGACCCCCCCGGAGCTGCGGGACCCCCGGGCCGTGGCACTCACCGTCTGAGCGGGTCGAGGGGCAGGGGCCCGGGGACGGGGGGGCGCTGGGGGCCCCGCTTTCGGGGCACGGAGCCCCCGCCGCCTCCCGCCGGCATCTCGGGGGGCCGGGGCGCGGGTGCCCGCGGCCGCCGC
>JAKFQP010001032.1:36423-53140 GCA_023375905.1 Nycticorax nycticorax | reverse complement strand
AACGGCCTCAAGTTGTGCCAGGGCAGGGTGAGGTTGGGCCTGGGGAACAATTCCTTCCCCAAAGGGCTGTCAGGCACTGGAAGGGGCTGCCCAGGGAAGGGGTCGAGTCCCCAGCCCTGGGGGGATTTAACAGCCGGGCAGAGGCGGTGCTGAGGGCCAGGGTTTGGGGGTGGGATGGCAGGGGTAGGGGGGCGGTTGGACTTGGTGATCTTAAAGGGCTTTCCAAACCTAAATGATTCCATGATTCTAGATCTGCATGGCACCCCAAAGCCTGGGCTGAAGTACGTTGTCCACTTGGGTATGGTGCTTTGGGGAGGTTAGGGGCTGGTGGTAGAGTCCAGGAGATGGTCAGATCTAAGACATTGCAAAAAAAACAAAAACAAAAACAAAAACCCACCACCCAACCCAAAAACCTCAACACCCCCCAAAACCACCCCCAAAAAAACCAAAGGACCTCGAGCTATTTAGTCCAGAAAAGACCAGATTTGGGCAAGAGCGAACACAACGCTTCTACAAATATTTTATGTGGCCTTTTCCCTTCTACTTACGCATTGAAGTAGAAGGAAAAAGGTCATTCCCCTCCTCTCTAACTGCGAGACGTAGCGATGGGCTTAAGTGGCAGCAAAGGAGCTTTAGTTTAGCCATCAGAAAATTAAATTTTTGTGTTTTTTTTTTTTTATACTGTGGATAGTTCAGGCAATTTTGCTTTCGGCGCTTCAACTGCTGAATCTCAGTGCTGGCAATTTTTTTACAAACAGGTACAGATAAGAACTCCTGCGTTTTATACAGATCCTGCCTCTGGGGAGGAGGAAACAGCGCTGAAAGGGCCCCTTTTTGCTCTATTCTTTGGCACAAACCTTTTCTGAAAGGTGTGGGTTCAAAGCTATGGATAGAAATGAAAGGATGATGGTGGAATCTGTGCAGTTTCCTACGGGATGGCTGCAGGAACTCCATCACTAAAGGTGCACTTCACCATCCAGATGGGGTTTTTCTGCAGATAGAGCTGTTTCGATAAAAATTTATATTTCTTTTTTGTTTGTTTCCCCCCTAGTTTAATGGAAAATGAAAAAAGGTGTACAACGCACTGCGTACTGCTACGCTCAGAACATCTAAAATCACACCCCATAGGCACAGCCAGGCAGCCTCTGTTTTATGTTATTAGCTCACATCCCCAGATTCGCTGCTGTTGACCAAATTGCCCTGAAGAGAGCTCTCATTTCTCTAATAACCAACCCTGCTGAGCTCAGCAGGGAATCGCATCTTCGCAGCGCGCTTGCGAGCTCTCGAGAGCGTGGGATTGCCCCAGATGACACCAGAAGGCTTTGGTGGTACGGAGAAACCAACGTCCATCTCAATGTCTTAGGTAACGCTCTGCTCTCCAGATGGTCTTGCCTGAGAACATCAACTGGTTGGTATCTTCCCTCCCCCTTGGTTTTTTGACTTCTTTAAATGAAGGACTGTTTGTCACAGGGAAGAGATTCAGTCTTTGAAGAAGGGAGAGCCAAGGTCCAAGGTCAAGAGAGCATGGGCTGAAGGCTGTTGCTATCCAGGCGGAGTGGCAGGTCCTAGCAAAGTCAGTGGAGTATGAGATATCCAGCATGTTCCTCAAAATTATGTCTAAGCCTTGGTGCCAAATAGCAATGCTGCTTGCAGAGGAGCTGCTGCTCTTCCCTTTCTGCCCGTGACTACAGGTGACATTAGCAGCCAAGGCGGAGGAACCCTGGGCAGCCACTGGTCATGGGACACAATAAGGACGGACTGGTGCCTACAGAGAAGACATGGGAAAGAAGTGAAATGAAGTGACCAGGGGACCGTTGCTCGTTATTCCTCTCAAAAAGAGGAGCTAAGGACACTCAATGAAATTATTTGTCTAGGTTGGAAAAGCCCTTTAAGATCATCAAGCCCAACTGTTCCCCTAACCCTGCCATCCCACCACTGAACCCTGGCCCTAAGCACCTCGTCTGTCCAGCTTTTAAATCCCTCCAAGGATGGGGACTCGACCCCTTCCCTGAGCAGCCCCTTCCAGAGCCTGACAACCCTTTAGGTGAAAAAAATTTTTCCTAATGTCCGACCTAAACCTGCCCTGGCACAACTTCAGACCATTTCCCCTCATCCTATCGTCCATTACCAGGGAGAAGAGGCCGACCCCCACCTTGCTACAGCCTCCTTTGAGGTAGTTGTAGAGGGTGATAAGGTCTCCCCTCAGCCTCCTTATCAAACTGCACATCATGGTAGGAAAAAAAAAAATACAAATTCCCCACCCCCAGTGTTATTTCTTTAAGAGGTGGAAGCCACCGTGCTGCAGACCTCAGAAGCACAAAGGGATTAAAAACCACCACCACCAAAACACAACTGCTTTCTACAGCCATCATTAAACACAGTGGTTCGCACGCAGCTGTTGCAAAAGCCTGCTAAGTTTACTGAGGAAGGATGATATATTTGTCCTCTTGCTTTTCCCTTCCTTCCTGCACCTGCAACTCCGTTATAACCACCGCTACGCCCCTTTTATTCTAGGGCCTCACTTCTTTTATCCTAGGAAAGCTTTGCAGCTGGCTCTGCCCCAGCCTGGGGAGCACCCGCAACGAGAGCCCTTCTCCGTATTTGGGGCTACCCCTCCACCTGAGCGTCTTTTCTGATAGCAAGGCACATCAGGCAGGCAGTTGCTTTAATCCGAAAGGAGCAGCGTCGGGTTTGGCCATGTTGAGGGGATGTTGGGGGTTTGCAGGGAAGTGCTCGCCTCCCTTTCCTTCAAGTTCTGCGCCAGCGAGTATAAATATATCAGTTGACAAAGCTACACTGATTTTTTTTTTTTTAAAAAAAAGCTTTCTTTATGCCAAATACTGATCCCTTGCGACAGAATGGGCTTGCTTTTCCATTTTCCTTTAAACATACTTCTTCAACCAGCGCTTGAAGACCCAAAAGCCTCTGTTGATTGATTCATCTCGCTGGCACGCTGCCGAAGAGTTGGGTGTTTCTCCTGGAAGCACAGCGATCAGCCCCTTACCCCCTCCCAGTCCTGAGGACCTTCCCAACCCTCCTCAGACTTTTCACGGCTCATTTTCCAAAACATGTTGGGGAGAAGTTACACAGATGCTGCCTGAGCAACGGGATGGGCAGGTAAGGCACTAAGAGTGGGGATGAACTCTTCCTCATCCTCTCTCGCGGGGTGAATCACAGAATACCAGGTTGGAAGGGACCTCAAGGATCATCTGGTCCAACCTTTCTAGGCAAGAGCACAGTCTAGACAAGATGGCCCAGCACCCTGTCCAGCTGAGTCTTCAAAGTGCCCAATGTGGTGGAGTCAACCTGCAGAGATTATTCCAGTGGTTGACTGTTCCCATGGTGAAAAGTTTTCCCCTCATGTTCAACCGGAATCTTCTCAGGATTAACTTGTACCCATTACCCCTCATCTTTTCCATGTGACCCCTTGTAAAAAGGGGTCTCCATCTTCTTAGTAGCCACCCTTTAAGTGCTGGTACGTGGTGATGTCTCCCCTAAGCCTTTTCTCAGGGCTGAACAAACCCCTCTCTCTCAGCCTTTCCTCTTATGGCAGGCTTCTGTCCTTGGATCATCCTGGTGGCCCTCCCCGGACCCCCTCCAGCCTGTCCACATCGTTTTGTATAGTGGGGACCAGAACTGTACACAGGATTCCAGGTGTGGCCTGACAAGCACTGAGCAGAGTGGGATAATGACTTCTTTATCTCTGCTGGTGATGCCCTTGTTGATGCCCCCAGCATCCTGTTGGTCTTCTTGGCCACAGCAGCACACTGCTCCCTCCTACGGAGCTTGTTGGCCACCACGACCCCCAGGTCCCTTCCCACAGAGCTGCTCCCCAGCCGGGTACATCCCAGACCATGCTGCACTCCTGGATTGTGTTTTCCCAGGTGCAAGACCTTACATTTGTCTGTGTTGAACTTCATAAGGTTCTTGTCAGCCCACTCCTCCAGCCTATCCAGGTCTTCCTGCAGGGTGGCTCTCCCTTCCAGAGTGCAAGATGCATCGTTCCGGGTGCACAGTGAGCTGGAAGAAAAAGAAAGCCCAAGAGGCAAGGCAGCCTCTTCCTGGCTGAATTAAGGAACTGAATTAAGGAATTTTGCAGCCTAAGGCCAGGACTAAGACATAATGCCAGGGTGGGAGCTACAAGTGTTGACAAGCTGCGTTGCGCTCAGCGCTCTCGTTAGACCATGCTTTGGGTAAGGGCGTTGGTTTTCTTGGGCTGCACCACACTCTTTCAAGGACAGACACACATCACAGCGGAAATATCAATTAATAGATACCAAATTGATGCCCACTTCCTCTTTTGTGCATCCGCTGTGAGTCTGAAATATTACCCTCATTATGAAAGAAACCAGAACTGCCACGGACCATCTGATTTCACATGTGCAATCCTATCTACCTCAGAGGGATTACACGGACGTTATCAAATTCAAGACTGGGTCCCTTTAATTGTTTGTATCATTTTTAAACAGTTTTAACTTACCACAGTTAAGCAACTAAAGCATTTTAAAACCAGGTGGAAAATCATTAGTTTCCCAACCATATTAAAAAAAAAATAAATCATTTCTATGGATGTTAAGTAGGGGTGGAGCATGCAAAGCTTTATCTTCTCATGATTTAAATCCCAGGCAGCGTTCAGTTCGGAAATTACACCAGATGGATTCCAGGGTGCAGCTCAAGGTCATCTAAATACCGTGTTCCCCTCCAAACTGTAAGCATGATCGTCACGAACCACACAAAGCCATCAACAGAAATTTAATACACCGTCAGATACTTGGGTGATCTCCTGAAAGAGCACTTTAAACGCTTCTTGCCCTCGAGTGTGAGGACACAAATAGCCCTTGTTTAAAAGCGAGAGAGTAGGAAGGAAACCTCTCTGCATGTTGCTATCGTAAGAAAAGTGCATTTACACCGGTGCTCTGGAAATACGTTCTTTTTAGGAACCAGTGGTTTGACAGCCAGGTGGGGCATTTCAGCTTGCCTTTTGCTAGGTAAGTTAAGTCACCCACCTGCAACTGCAGAGAGAATGCTCGGTACCGCAGAGCGACACCGCAGCAATATTCTGTGTACTACCTAACGGATGACTGATTGCCAAAACAACCAAAGACGTTCAGACCTGACCTTATTTAGACCCCCCCTTCTTTTTTTTTATGAAACCACTTATATTTGAGTCATAATTTTACTAGATTACAGGAGTTAAGACTTAATTTAATAGAAAAACGTCACTAATGAGCAATACATACCATGATACACACATGTCAGTCACTCTATTTTTAACGCTGCGTGCTCCAGCCTCCTCAAGGTGACGGTGGCTTGACCTCGATGGCAGCAGGTCTGCAGCACCTGAGAGCCACCCCGCGATCCCCATGTTCAACTTCTGCAGAGAATATGGCTTTTTAAGGACAAAAAAAGCAATGTTATGCATTAAAAAGGTCCTTGACTACCCCTCTTTAACAAGGAAGACAGACACTGGTTTTATACTACCGTGCAAGACGGAGGGTGTCCATTCACCCTTCCCCTACCTTACATTACCTATTTTTTTTTTACCTCTTTCATCACTATTAGATCAGTCCCTGGAGTTTCTACTTTTCCTGCCCAGGATTTCTTGCGCCTCCTCCTCAAAGGCAGTGCTCTGAAATTTGGGAAACACCAGGTTAACCGGATCACACCACAGACCAAATCGAACAGCAAGGGAACACTTCCACTTGTCCTTTTTACCTCAGACCATGGCAAATTAGCCTTTAAATTAGGACAGAGCCCGTATTTTCTAATGAAATCCAGTTTTTCTGGAACAGAAAGCCTAAAAGACTAATGGATTAGTCCGCTGAACCATTACATCTGCTGACTTGAACTGGCACATTATTTCCAATATGCTTACGGAAACGATGTGGGAATGTGTATTTGGGAAAGAATATTTAGCAAAAGTAGTTGAACTCGGCCCGTTGAGAGATTTCCGTGTAGATCTGGTAAGTGCATCCTCGCACAAAGGATAGGAACCTTTTATATATCTTGAGGAAACGGTGAGACCTCAAATCACTTGGAAATTTCAAAATATTTGTTCCTCCAACAACTATTATGTAAACCCGGTACAGAGCCTTGCTGAGGAATCATTCCCTAAGTAGGTCAGGAAAAGGAAAGGCAACTTGTCTGTAGTCCTGCGAGGGACAAAAGCGGATACAGAAATTGAAGTATATTTTTAATTTTCCTGCTTGTTTCCCTCCAGCAGCAACGGAATTTTTCCAGATGTAGAGAAAACAGCATTTGCAGATATGTACAAAAGTTTATTTTACAAACAGCAAACTACTTTTGAATAACAAAATTGCAAAAACGTAGACCAACATTAGAAAACCAGCTCAGGGGTACATTTTCTATCTGAAGCACAATTTAACAGACTTCACTAAGTAAAAATACTTCCCCCCCCCCCCCCCCCCCCTCCCCAACCATCTACCAGATGGAATTTTTTTATAAAGCTTTAATTCAACATAGGAAATAGATATTAGTGACATTGCAGTAATTTTGGACAACTACAATTAATTGATCGACCTTATTTCTATTACTTTTTCCTGGCCTTAAAAATAAAAAGTCAGCTCAGATCTGAAATATGACAAAGTCCAATTCTGGAGCAATTTTTTCCTCTAATAAGTGCTGAATGGCAATATTTATAGTTGTATATTTTGTTACACCACAACCCCACTAGTTCTATTTTCTCAGGAAGGGAAAAAACAAGTTACATTTGTACTTAAAACTATGAAACCGCAACAAACATTACCTTGACTTAGCAATGAAGTATTTGTCCAGGACTCCTGAAATGGCTGCTACTGTTAGAAACATGTCTGCAAATGTATACGGACTTGGGTAATAAATGTACTTAATGTTAAAGAGCGTAAGCAGCTTACAAAATATCGTTTGGAAAGGATAACGTGTGCACGCTTTTTCCTTGAACTACAAGAGTAGAAAGGGTGCAAGTCCAGAATTTTGGGTTCTTCTAGGAAGTGAAAAACCTCAGGGACAAGTTCAGTTTTAGGAACCTGCACACAAACGCCTTACTCAGCTGTTCACGGGCAGAAATGGAGGGCATCGTTACAGTCTTCAAACTCCACTTTGAACTTTTTTTTCATGTTTCAGAAGGGTACCGAAAGCTAATTTTGGATAGCTTAATTCAATCAAAGAGACAGTGTGAACTGACGTCTAAGCAAGAAATTACCACTTTAATTTTCAAAGCTGCTGGGTCCTGATGAGATCTTAAAAAAAAAAATAATTTCCAATATTTGAAAACATTTGAGAAAATGAAAGCATCTGAAGATATTACAGAAAGTCAGTAATGAAAACTATTGTAATACAACAGTACTCATTAGCTCTAATAAAGCTATGTTAGTCTGTTTTTTCACTGCAGACCCCACTTTCCAGGTTACATTATGCCATTAAAAAACTGTTTCTTAGTACACAACTTTCTAAACACTGAAAAACTTTACAAATTATTTTAAATCACCTCAATCAGAATATTGCAAAAATGACTCAATGCTCTTCAGCTTAAATCTATGGGGTTTTTTGCAAACCATTTACCTGTAACATGGAGTCATTTTTGGTATTAAACTTTACTTTGAAAGTATTATCCATGCTTTTTATCAGGCATACCAGTACTTTCACAGTCATATCGCCTTAACAATACATAGTTCACTATCACTGCAATATGATGTTGCAGACAATATCAATATCTGATATTCCCTCTGGCGAATGGGATACATCTACAGATGTTTTATAAAGGAACCATCACGTTTTGTTTTCTCAAAAAATCATCATCGCGCAAGTTTTTAAAAAAAGTGCTTTGACCAAATTCATTATCTACTCAGCAGTTTACAACGTTCCGCTTCAAAACGTGTCAAAGTATGCCAAGCACTGTAATAGGAATTTAAATGGCATTCAAAAGTGTTCAGAAACACTTTTTTTTTTAGACTCTTTAAGAACATCGCTGTTTATCACAAAAATTCACTTTTAAACACAGAAGTTTAGACAAGTTGGATATTAAGATCAAAACTCATTCATCCCACTTTTGCTCACTGCTTGTCAGTTTGACGGTTCCCGTTGTGCATAATCTCACCCTTTTCAGCTGACTTCCGTAACAGCGCAGTACAGGAAGGATTAAGACAGAGTGGCAGTCTTTGTTTTCATCACCTAGCTGTTGGGTATATATGGTATATAATGCAATAATCAACAAGACAGCATGGAACCCATCTTCCAGCATTTAAAAAAAAAAAAGCATTTTAATAAACTAGAAATGGCAGCCTTTGTAAGAAGTTTTCTTCACAGTTTTATAGTTGCTAGCATATATTTCATAATAACAGGCAGAAAGTCCTGTATGTTTATAAACAGACTTGAAGACAGTACTGATTGCTGCACCCAGAAAAGTGGTGGCAACAAATTCACCGAAGTGTCGTTCATGGCTTGGAAAACCCAACTCAAGGAAATAAAACTTCCCCCCAACCCCCATTTTGTAAAAGAGGCATTTCACATTAAAAAAAAAAAATCAGTTGAGTTGAGCTCAGTACTCCTCTCCGTAAGTATACAGTCAGTCAAGTGAGTTCACTGTTAAATGGTAAAGTTTCAGCTAACTCAGGAAACGCCCTTCAACTTCACTTGTGACACTGTCAAAACAGGGTTTTTTTGAACATAACACTGAAAAAAAATTATTAAATACAGTTTCCATTGTCAAAGAAACGTTTTCAGCTGTATCTGCTGCTTTCACTGGGGCTTCGGTTGTTCGAGTAACTGCGATCACTTTCACTGTCAGAGCCGTAAGATCTACAAAGAAAAGATTAAAGTGCCTCAAAATTGTATTTTGAAGCTTCAAATTCAAAACTGCATTATGTTAAAAAATTGTCAGGACAGACAGACACAAGGCAAGGAGAAAACACGCAAGAAGTCTTTTACAGGAACGTATTTCATATAACTGAAGTATTCATTAAGGGACACTCAAAATTGAAACAATCATTAACTTTACACGATGAAACCCCTGTGTAACTCAAGCCAAACTGTGCTTGTAGCTACAAAAACTCTTGCTTTCTCTTGTACAGCTAAGAAATCATCAAAAATAACTGGCTTTGTAAATGCTAATAGCTGACTGAGAAGTGTATTCTAACAGATATAGTTTCATATTGCAAGTGTTGCTCAACTAAGATAATTTCACAAATCCTTGCTTTATATATTGCAGTTTTTCATTCGAAGAAGGGTCTTAAGAATTAGGCCCCATAACAACAAGAGGAGTGTGTGAGTGTCTGCAGAATGGAAGTTGTAGATTAAAGTGTTTTGGCTTATCCAGAAGAATTCCAAGCTCAGCACCTGGCCAAACGTCAAGACAGAGTCCAGATGGTTTCAGACAAGCCACAGGACATCTTCAAATTACACAGAATAAACTTTCATTAGAGATTTTCTAGCCTTGTGCCTGTAAGGAAAGCTTTCTAAATGAAAGATGAGCATATCCTAATCCAACATTGTTTCTCTGAAGCTTCCCAACATCCTAAACCGATGATTTTGTAAGTCTATTTCCACACTCTTTGTTAATCTCATTAATTTCCCCTCAAACACAAGATGAAAGTTGTCTTACTGTCAGAACTAGGCAGGGAAATGGGTGAGAGCAAAGTACATTACAGAGCTGGTACAAAGTTGTGAAAAAATGAGTATGGAGGACAGCAGAGGATGAAAATTTACAGCAGTCTTATAGATCTGCCTGAATTACCACTGCCTAATAGGGGACATATTAGAAGGTACAAAACAAACCATCACTGATGCTCACTAAATATACATATCCCGTTCCACTTCTGATCTTTGTGCAATGTGCTCGCTTACACCTATATAATTCCCCTGGACTGAGTAGAATAAAGTTTATCCTAAATTCACCAGAAGCACACTGGAGTTGCAGGTAAAATGTTCTTTCAAAAGATGTTCTAGGAAGTTAAAAATTAATTCGGGATAGCACTGCAATTTTTAATTTTCTTTCCAGGTTTTTTTTTTTAAATCCACTTTTGCAGTCTAACCAAAAAGAATTTACCATGCAGTGAAATTCTCTGCATACCAGATAGCTTTTAATCCCTAACAGGGCACTTGATTTTAATCTTGAGAGCTAGTTCACTGTAGTTTTTAAGAAACATTTAGAATTATTAAAAAAACCCAAACGTGCTTATTTTGAATGCATACATCCAATGAACCGGAGCCTTCTCAAATCTTTCTCATCCTAGTTTCTTCCCCATCCTCAGATTTAGCATGTCAGGAATTCTGACTTCCTCGCTCACACTCTTGCTCTGATTTTAATTGGTTTTGATTATTGCTTTTGGTAACAATGCACTTCTTATGCTTGGGGAAAAAACCTCCAAACATTAGCCTTCATGAATGTCATAAGTATTTATCAAATTATTTTGCATAAACAGGCAAAGTCATGCTAGCAACACCATACCTGGATCGCCTATCGTAACTTCTAGATCTTCGATAGCTGTCACTCCTTTTACTTCTACTTCGACTTCTGCTATAGTAACTATCGTATGTGTATGACCTACTTTAAAGGGAAAAGAAAGTAATCATAAATTTACAGTTTCTTCTCTAAAATGCTATTTATTTTAAATGAATGTTTTAGAGACATTTATATACAGATGAGTGGCTATATAGAAATTACTTTTGAAGGATGGGGCAAACAGAATCATTATACATTTCATAAAAGTTTAAATAGAAGAACAAATATCTTCAAAACAACAGTGAAAATCTCAAATTTATTATCTAGAAAAGACTTACTAAGCATTTAAAAAGTTTTTGTGTTTTCTCTACAAATTGTAGATGCAGTAAAAATCTTGTTTGCCAATACTTCTGAAAACAAGCAACAAAGTGATTCCATTTATAACTCAATTTTATTCTAACAATAAAGGGAAATGTGTTCACTATTCCTTATCTCATATCATCCCCTATAACTGCAATGCCAAGATGGTTCGGTTATTTTCAGCTTTTCAAAGCGTCTTATGTTGATTTTGCTTTAATTCAAGTTGCTATCATGATATTATACTTTTAAGTACCATAGATAAGGGGGTGTTCCTATACCAAGCTATTTTTATAGCAAGTATGTTTATTGCAGAGTTTGTATAAAACTATAATCCATACCTGGATCGACTGTGATGGCCATAAGAACTACTTCTGGATCTACTTCTACTATAGGTTCGACTGACAAAAACAAAAACATGGAGACATTTTAAGTTAATCAGAAAGAAGCGCTGAAGAGAGTTTGGGGAGAGGGGGAACGAGAGGAGCAGAACCCGCTCTGCTCAGAATTCCTCATCCATACTATGAAACATTAAAGAGAATTATTTTTCAGTAACAGAATAGTCAGATTTCAAAATTTCCCAACTTGCATATTTCAAGTAGATACTTCAGACTGCAGTATGCATAGCTAAGCACATTTCCAACTCGCTCAGAGGCTGACGCATCGGACGGCTGTGCCTAATTAACTGGTTTCTGTAACACGCCCCAACACTAGCTCCAATCAGAGAAACTTACCTACGACTCTTGTAACTGTGGTAAGAACTACTTCGACTTCTTGACCGATCTCTACTATACCATCCTCTGCTTCGGCTTCTTGTATAGCTTCTTGACCTACAATCAATGAACAACTTTGAAAAGCACAAAATAGAATGTAACTGAAGAAAAGGGCAGCAGAAAACAGGAAGCCAAAGCATTATAAAGCTTAATCTTTTAAGCTAAACATTTATTCTATACCTAAATATTTATTCCATACTTGCTAAATGATACATTGTTTAAAAGAAACACGCCTTGAAAAGAGCAGAACTTTCAAGTTAACACGGTAGGCTGTGGGAATAGCACAAACTTCTTACCTGTATGAATATGTAGAACTTCGGGATCGACTTCTGGAGTGACTGTAAGATATGGACCTTGTTCTGTGTCTGGATTTAGATTCGGATTTACTTCGTGACCTACTGATGCTCCTGGAAGGGCTATTGTCATCTCTACTTGGAGATTCTTCCTCACTAGAACTTTCTTGGTTCCTTGGCCTCCGATTTAGCCGTGCTGTTTTTCTAACTTCATCAAACAGAGATCCAGGCCTTACTTTATTTTTAGCTTTTATTTCAATTCTTAAACCTGCTGGTTTAGGCTCCGGTGCTGAAGCTACGTTCTTAACTTCTGTGGCAGTACTAATTGTTGCTGGCTGTAAATTACCAACACCTTGCAAAGGCTTCCATTTATTATCTATCACATTGCTTTGCGAGTTTTCAGTAATTTCACTTTTTAAACTACAGTCTTTAGCACTAGACACAGGGGCAGAGTTATTTTCTTGCTTTCCCGTTTCTTTTTCTTCTTTAATATTAATAAAGTCTGGAATACTGTTTCCTAGTTTGACAGCATCTTGTTCAGGGGTCTCAACCTGTAAATCTTTGTTTGTACTAGCACTTAAAGCCTGAGGTTTAGCAGTGAGAATGACAGGAGACAAAACGTCCACATCATCCTTCCCTGGCGAGTTACGATCTGGGGTACAAATCTCCATGTTGTCATCTGTCTGAATAACGTCTTCCAATCCGTTCTGGTTACTTTCTTCAGCTTGTTTAATCTCATTCTTGCAAGCGGTCATATTTATTCCTGAGTTTAAAATCCTGGTTGAAGCATTTGTTTCAATGCTATCTTTATTAAGGTTACTGTGACCTGCTGAGGCATCACATGTAGTGTTTTTACCCAAAAGGTTTGCATCCGCACAAGACTTTTCACCATTTCCCACTTTATCTTTGGCTATTTCATCCTTTTCATAAACTTGGGTTTTATCCTTTATGTCCCTGGTAAGCTGCTTTTCCTTTTTATCGTCCTTGGTAACCAGCTTTTCATTTATCTCATCATCATCTTCTTCACCAAACTCCAGGGGGGGCTGCCAATGAAACATTTCTTTTCTTTTCTGAACTTTGTGTTTCTTTTCCTTTTTCCCTTTGGATTTTTCTTTTGCTTTTTTGGAATGTGATTTTTTAAGAGGTTTTTTTGATCCATGCTTGTGTTTTTTTGACTTGCCTCTGATGTTTGTTGAGCTAGAACAGGAACTGTCTGATTCAGAAGACGACAACTGCTTGCTTGTCTTCCACGTACAATCAGAATCCAGAAAGCCTTCTGAAGAATTTGATTGTTTTTTTATCCTTTTGGTAACGCTAAGCTCTGTATCAGATCCTGATGTGGCCTCTCCTTCTTCTTTACTCGAGGAGGGTCTGGAATCTCCCCTATTATTCCTTGCCTCTCCTCTTTCGGAATTTGATTCGGAGTCCCATTTACTACCTGAATAGGACTTTCGTTTAGTTTTTGCACCACCTCTAGGCTGCTCAGAGGATTTCTCCTTAGCTGCTTGCTTTTTCGCATGATCAGAATCCCGCTCACACTTGGATTTCTCCTCCCCTCTCTCAGAACTTAAGCTATTTTTATCCTGTTTCTGAGTATCTCCTTCTAATTGAAAACGTCCTTCTTTTTCTTGGGCTACTTTCGTTCTGGCAGAACGCTCGCTGTCAGTAGAGAAGTCTGAAGATGATAAACTGTCGCTCTCTTTCAAGCCTTGAGAAGACTCATCGTAGTCTTTTGTACACTTATAAGGGAGAGTACTTTCAGAGCTCGTTTCTTGCCTCAGTTTAAGAGACCGAGCATTTTGATCATTTGATGCAGATTTTCTTTTGTTTCTGTGCCTATCGTCATCACTAAGGGAATAATAAGATGTTGACTCGCTATAACCTGACCTGTCGCTGCGGTATTTACTCAGTGATGGTGATCTGCCAGAAGAACGAGATTTTGTCCTAGAGCTAGATGGACTTCTAGATCTCGTGTAAGATCTTGAGTACGACCTACTTCGAGAGGACCTGCTTCTTGATCTTAGCCAACTATCTGAGCTTCTGTCACTGTGATATTTGGAATAACCGCTTCGATCGCTATCTGAACTCCTTTGTCGCTTATGGTATGAGGAAGAAGTGTTAGCCTCTTTAACAACTACTAAATTGTAATTAGTTGGTGTGGGTATTAAATGGGTTGTTTTGGCTTTCATTTCCTGAATTCGCTCGTAAGATGGCTTCCACGGTTTCTGCCCAGGCTTCCACCTTGAAGGCGGTGGGCTATCACTTAAGGGTATAACAGGGAGGGTTTCTGGGACAACTGGTGGTACGACAACTTTATCACTCGGGAGTATAACTGCTCTTACAGGCTCAGCTGTCTTGTTCAACTTACTTTCATTTAATCGTGTTGAAATATTTCGTGGAGAATTGGAAACTGTCTTTTGATGCCTAGGGTTAGAACTTGACCTTGACCTACTTCGAGAACGCGATGATTTAGAGGCTGATCTTGATCTAGAACTTCTTCGGGAGTAAGATCTTGATTTAGACCTGGATCTGGATCGGGACCTGTAGTATGATCGACTTCCTCTGCTTGATAAAGTTGATGAACTCTGGTCTTCCTTATCAGATTTAGACCAGTCTCTTCTGGACGAATGCCTAGAAGATGATGATGAAGAACGAGATTTCCTCTCACGATCACAAGATGATTTTGTTCTCCTGAGGAAGGAATGAGAGGATTCTACATCTGATGAGGCTGATGTTTTCTTTTTTTTTGTTTGCTTGTGCTTCTTGAAATGCTTCTGCTTTTTAGATTTCTTTTTGTGTTTCACCTTCTTTTTCTCTTTTCTGTGCTTTTTGTGATGGCTGGAGTATCTCACAGTGCTTAGATCAGAATAACCATTATGTGACCAAGATCTTGATCTCCGGGATGCACTTCTCTCATCCCATCTGCTTGTACATGGATCACTCAACCTTAAAAACAAACAAACAAGACTCCACTAAGTAGAAAATATTTTTAAAAAATCTAAACTAAGTATTTTCCCCTTCTCCAAGTCAACCAATGAACCCCCATCCTCTTTATTAACAGACAACTGTGTTTTGAATGAGCTTGTTCACTCATTTTAAGGTATGGAATTACACCACTATCAAGAGAGCTACTTCTCTCTAAGAAGTTAATTAGCCAACATCAGCAATTTTTGCATACTGTAGAACCCGTGTAAAGAGATTTAATGTTTAATGTTAAGTCCATAGGACTTTGGGTAGTTACAGCTAACACTACAACTACGGGATTCAGAAAACACGTTTAAATACTAATTTAAAAACTTCATCTTATTTAGTATTCTCTTAGCTGGTACACTGCAATGTATCAATAAACTGAATGTACTCAATATATAAAAAGACTTATCATAAACATTTGCAATTATTCAATAATAATTATACATAACATTCTTCAGTTTTGCTTTTAGGGTTTATCTATTGTAATTTGATACAAGCTCATATTTAGTATCAAGCAATCAGAAATTCTGGAGCTGGCTTCCATCGCAGAGTTTGTAACTGCAGAAAGAACATGTAACTAAAACAATATAGGATTGGTGGATTTGATTGCCTTATTTGATATCCAAAGAAACCACATAACCAAGTTTGAGGCTAAAGGAAATCTGACACGACTAGCTCTATGGAAAGCAACAGGAAACTGGAGAGGTCAATTAATTACTTCTTAAATAAGTATCCAAGATGGCCCCATCAGAAACAACTCTTCTGATCCTTTTCAGCATGTGTTCATCTGGTGTCACATTAGCAAAGCAGAAATGTTTTAAGAAAGTTTTCCACTTCTAATTTTCGGAATTTAAATGGAATGTGTTAACCACAAAGATATTTACATTTTTTTATTCAAACATGAATGACATGGTACATCTACACAATTTGTTAAAGCTTGTGCAAAAAATCCAAGACATTTTAAATTTGAAGCAAGGATCTTACTTATCGCCTTTACTCCACTTTTCTCCACTAGGTGGTCTATACGTTCGTAATCTCTGCATTTCCTCTTTCCAGTGAGGAGGGGTCTCACTGCTCTCATCATCATCGGATTCAGAACACGATCGCGATCGAGGTGGGGTGTGATATCGCTACAAAAACAAAGATAGATAGATGTAGAATATATTTTTCTTTAAAAGAGACTGGATAATATAGAAAATATACTGTGACTCTTACACAGATTTTGCATGCATCTTCATAGCACAAGCCAGACAACATCATCCATACAAAGTCCATGAAGATGACACAAATTCTAGATTTCCTGCCAAAAATACCCACTTTTGGCATGCATATATCCCACACGTGAGACAGGATTACACAGCTAACTTTTTTCATAGCCTGAGAACATTTCTCAAAGCTTGAGAGGGGCCAGCTAAGCCACTTTTCCAAAACATAAAAGGAAGAATTGAGAAAAAGGTCATGGATTCCCTTTACATCATACCTTTTGAAATAACACAAATACTGCAGATAACCAACATTTATTTTTTTTTTCAGGATAGTAAAGCACAGACGCTTCACTTCAGTTTGCAGACACCTAACTGCTTATATGGGTAAAGACAAGTCCTATTTCAAAAGTTACCGCTGTTCACCCCTTCAGAAATGGGAATCCAGTTTAAGACACCTTCCAAGCAAAAAATAAATAAATAAAAATAATCTTTCACAAAAGCGTAATGAAGCTTCATACTTAAAAATTATGCTTAGGTGCAGCATTTAAGTAGGCAATAAGAGCTACTTGTGCAGCAGAGAAAAAACTCTAATATTGCTAACTCATTATTTTCCATTACCCAGTTGGATACACACTTAGGTAAATCCTGTGAGGAAATTAGATGCTCCTTGACTCAATAAAG
>JAKFQP010001032.1:8582-34630 GCA_023375905.1 Nycticorax nycticorax | reverse complement strand
CTTGTGGCTTGCGTGGGATGAATCTGGCTGAATTCATTCCAGTCTTTAAGAAGAAATAATTTCATTCTAACGTTTGAAGATTTCTTGTAGTTGAGGAGCAGGCATTTGTTTCCCCAAACAATCTTTAGGTAAAAAAGACATTAACAAGGATGGGGAAAAAAGCGTTATAAAATAACTACCTGACAGCAATATTTCAACCTTCTAAGCCAGAATCTACAACATGTCAACAACAGTTAAAGGTGTCATACAAAGCCTTCAAGGAAATTCAAAGCTCAAGGTCAGAGAAGATACTCTGGGTAAGATGAAAGAAAAAAGAAGAATAATTGTCACATACTATCGTGCCTCTTCCTTTAATTTTTCGTCCGGATTTAGAGACTGATGGTTTCTGGTCAGTCAGAACTGGCGTAGCATCAAGAAGCTTCCTACATAAATTAATAAAATGTGAGCTTACATGGCAAACCTCCCAAAATAAACTGGTTTTAAGTTAATCATGCAAAATACTAATCTCATTCATTTGTTTTGAGATGGCAGAACTGAGAACTCAGTGAATTCGCCAAGAAATAAAGCAAGCCACGCACAGTTCTGCAAAGAAAGGCAAATCAACATATGCCTGTTTTCAACCAAATGTGTAGCCTATCTGACCTCTCTACGTGTCAATAAACACTAACAATGAACTTGAAAAGTCCTCCATTAAAGTGGTGCGTGGCTTTTCTGAAGAGGTTAACTTGTGTTTGGTGGACAAATCATGAAGACAACATGGACAGAATAGTTTCGGCATCTCAGGAGTTACACCACAATGTCTGGGCGTAGGGAATGGCCATTCATGATAGTGCACAGGTTCTAAAGCCTTGCTTCTTGCCTAAGCAAGAAGTGGTAATGCAGCACCTTTTTTTTGCAGCTTGTGTAATTTCCTCAAAAGAAGTAGTTGCTAAGGCTTTGGAAACATGAGTAAAATAATGGTTCAAGAAAAGGCTTACAGGACATTATACAATTAACCAAAATTTAAAAACAAAAAAACCAAAACAAATTGATTTTGGAGATACCTGGCAGTGTAATATATTAGCTCAACTGAGCCCAAAAGCAAAGAAATGTCATTGAAACAGAACCTAACTGCAATTTAGTAGAGATGCAAAACACAAATTGAAAATAACTTGTGAAGTCATGACATACTTTGTATCAAAAGAAGAGTATTTACTCTTCTTCTTAAAAACATAGATGGGTCATAAAATTCTGGTTGACCAATTTTGAACCAAAGTTTCTTCTTCAGTCTAAGATAGATGAAAAGTTACCTCTCCCAATCCCAAGTTTCCCTCGCAGTCAAATATTTGCTGCAGTTTACATTGCAAAATTTTTTCTGGAATTAGACGCTCATTTTTCTGCATCATTGTAATTGAATTTAAGGTTGCAACATGCATAAGCCTTAAGGACCAATTAAACTAACTCACTAGAATCATAGAATTGCTTGGTTGGAAAAGATCTTTAAGATCATCGAGTCCAACCTTTAACCTAACCCTGCCATCCCACCACTAAACCCCGTCCCTAAGCACCTCATCTATCCTTTTAAATCCCTCCAGGCATGGGGACTCGACCGCCTCCCTGGGCAGCCCCTTCCAGAGTCTGACAACCCTTTCTGTGAAGTTTTTTCTAATGTCTAGCCTAAACCTGCCCTGGCGCAACTTCAAACCATTCCCCCACTAGATTACACTGAAAAACCCTGACACAGGTTGTCAGGAATATTACCAGGAAAACTGTAAAGAAGACAATTACATCACCTTATTTAGAAATTCTAACACTACAGCAATCATTTGCTATCAGTACTAGTAATACAACGTTAGCAGGAAAATTTTATGCATAGTTTCCATCAAGTCAACATAATAAGAAAGCTCAATGATTCTTACGGTTCAGGTTCTACACTGACAACAGGCACATCTCTTCTTAGCAAAAATCTGTTTTCAGGCACTGGGGGAATTTCTTCAGGACGTACCACAGGTTTGTCCCTCTTTGTGCTAACATCGACTGCTTTTTCTGTTATATCACTCTTGTCAGAAAGGCTGCTATGGGGAAAAATAAGTTGATAAATCAAAATTAATTGTCAACTGATAAAAACGCCACTTTTCAAAGCAAATTCAAAAAAAAAAAAGCCCATATGATGCACTGAGCCTTAAGATGGCTTAATAACCAAAACACAGTTCATTAATAACTCATTTTATCCTAAAGGAAGGATGGTGAAGTTATTGGAAAGAATGTACAGCAAACAATCTTGCTTTTAATTTGCTGTTTGTCATGAAATATTTTCGAAATAAAATAGAAATTAAAGATCTCTTATTTGCCTAATGTCTCCCTGTAACACAGGCATAGTGAGTCCTATATACTTTAACACGCTGAGGCTTACTTCAAAGTCCCTCTAGCTTCTATCTACAATGACCTTACACTTCCATAGAAAAATCTACCCAACAAGCTCAGCTTTTTTGTTTGGTTGGTTTTGTTTGTTTGTAAAAGTTAACCAAAATCCAAATTTATAGAATAAAAGCACCTTCATATTCATTGCTTGAGTACTTAATGAAAAAAAGTAGAATTTCTCAGATTTCTCTGAAATTCTTAAATTTAAGAGACTAGTCACCGTCTTTGGCTTGAGATTCTCTTGCATCTTGGATCCTCTTTCTTCCTCTCTTCCTTTCTTCGTTTTCTTGATTGTTTGGTTTTAGCTCTTCTTTTACGCTTTCTTCTTCTGCTTCTTTCATTTTCAGCTTCACTTTCAGATGAAGTTTCTGAAGAGCTCGATGCACTGGAGGAGGAGTCTGAAGCATCAGATTCAGAACACACTTTCTTCTTCTTCTCCAAAGCTTCAAACAGACATTTTAAATTTACAGTGTGTTCATTTGCATGTATTTTTACTGTGTATACATACACAGCACAAAATACACAGTTTCATATATGTATAAATACACACACACACTGCTCCAGGGAACTCTGTGCATAAACTATGAACTTTAAAGTACAATAAAAAGTCACATAATTGTGTCCAGTCTAAACCCATATCCATCAAATGATACAAATATTTTCCAGCAAAGACAGCTGTAAAAAAAATTCTTCAGTTGCTATGAATTGAACTGTAAGAACTTCCATGCACACCTTACGCCATATAAGATGACATATCAATGCAAAGCCAAAACATTCCTAAGTCATACACAGTAATTTTATAACTGAAGTTGAACATTAACGTGTGCCAAGCTAATCTAAAGAAAGGCTGAGAAATAAGTCTAACTTTAAGAAGGAGGGTTCCCCCCCTTTTTTCCTTTGAAAATGTATTTTAGGTTATAACACTGAATTCACACCTTTGGGTTAGAATAGAATATACGGATAAGCAAAGACCACTCACAGTAAAAAAAAATTCATTTCCTTAGAAAGCCATGTACAGGTTACAAAACAAAGCTTCAGAAAGAGTTCAGGCTCAGCTGTGTATTTCTTATTTCTAAAACTTTGTCACTCTCTCCTTTCTGCATCCTCCTACTTTTACATTATCTATCCTCTTGACTTTCTCTAAAGGACTTAATAACCATATTATCCTTAAGGAAAGTCAGAAGTAGAGTGGAAAACTCAAACTTCTAACACTCCACTACTTTACAGCAAGTGTCTAAACATGTATGTCAGATCATTTATTTCCTATGAATTCTCATGAAAAGGAAAATTACATTGACTACATACACTGTATATAGTAACATTACATGATCTTAAAATAAACCTTTGGGAACTGCACAAAATTCAACTTCAAAAAAAAGCTTATGTTTGTGTCTCCTTCAAACTCAGAAAAAATAAACTCTAATTACTTTTTGAGTACGTCACATTAACCTCAAACATTAATTAAGGAGAACAGGAAGCAGGCATACGATTTGCAAGTCACAAAGGTTTAGGTCAGAAAAACTTTTCCCTTGCTGTGCCTTCCTCACCTACACCAAGCTTTATGTTTTAAAGGCTTGTAAGAATTAAGATTCTAGAGATTCACTGTATTGATTTCTAGATGTTGGCATAATTTTTATTCTGTCTGAAAACAATGTCAATGTTCAATTCACTTCAGGTATACGTATGCTTACCATCTTTTGCTGATTTTGTAACAAGCACCCCACAGTCAATAACTCGTACATCTGCATAGGGCCTACTTGCAGTATCAGTTTTCAGATTTTCTATTTGTTCTATTACTTCAAAACCAGAAATAACCAGTCCAAAGACAACATGTACACTGCAAAAATAAAATATTTGGAAAGTTCAAACATTTATATATTGCTGTGATTATTTTCCAATGAATTTCAGATTTAAAAAGTCATTCTGAGATAGAAACATTTGGCTTCACTGTCATCATCTGGCTCTTAAAAGGTATTAAACTTAAGATTATTACTTTCACATTTACAACAACGCTAAGATTTCATGCAACATGGAACAGAGGTCCATTCCGGTTCTAACTGAATTACTTGATGTCATTCTACTCTCTTCTATATGGGCAGAGCAAACAGATCATCATCTCTAATCTGCATTTCTGTTTTTGAAATTCTGGCAATAGAGAGATCGAGAGTCCATAAATAAAGATGACAAACTGCAGTTTTCCCCAGAGAAGCAGCAGTTATAGGTCTATTCAAACTCAGCATTCAAGTTCCCACTAGCACCACAGGGACAAATATAATTAAGGAATCCCCAGTTTTGTTCTACCATACCACATTCCTCTGTCCTTCTTCCATTTGCCCCATAGCTTATACTTCCAGGAACTAATATATTTTGGGGGTAAAAACATGCCACAAAAAAGAGAGAGTACTACCCAAAGATATTAAACTTGACATTTCAACTCACTGATTTATGGACTAAGGGCAGCAACCAGTTTTAAAGAAATGAATGTTAGGATTTTAAAAACCTTCCAAGTTTTTGACCAGCTTCAGGAAATAAGTTGCAACTTGAAATTTTTATAGAACTGAAACTTTTGTATTTCATCTTGTTTTACTGTATAATCTTTCACAGATTAAGAATATGTTTCCCCATTGTTGTCTATACTTCCAATATAACACGTGAAGACTTAGAACCTTCAAATTTTAGCCACCATTGGAGAAACTATAAAGGATTCTTACCCATCGAGATGAGGAGCAGGCTTTGTTGTTCTGTTTGACAAACAGCAAGATGGTAAGATGGTAAAAAAAAATAATCAGGGATTCAGATGAAGTAAAAGAGCAGAATGGCACAGAAAAAAAAAAAAGAGGTGAAGGTAAGACAAAAAAAATAGTGAAAAAATCCAGTTACATACATGGAATTAAAAAAACTTTACAGATTATACAGAGGCTTTTTTAAACTTTTACATGAAATTTGTTTGAAGTTTCACTAACTGTGCATACTTGAAAGTTGTACCAAGTATCATTTTATGCATGCAATAAACAACCTTCAAATAAGTGTCTTTAAATACACATTGAAATATAACTCACTAACATCTTTTATCACAGAGAAGATACAATTTGGCAATAAATACTGGCTAACTAATGGAATTTAAATGTTTCTGAAATTGTTAGGTTCTTACATTACAAGTCCACTTTAAAGTCAGTTTATTTAAAAAAAAGAAGAGAGTTATCATATGTGATAGATTCTTTGCCTTTTTTTTTCCCCGCCCTGCTACTTTCTTCCTGGGTTGGCCTCATGACTCGGAATACAAAGCAAGACTTCTATCTTTAACCATCGAGACTACAGCATTTCAGCTCATAAGCTCACAGGCTTCCCCAAAGCAACAGCAGCGCAATGCAAGCAGACATTATATGCTACCCTACAGTTTATTCTGCAATAAATGCAGACTTCCTCCCTATTTTTTTTTTTTCAGCTTCCCACGTTTAGCTGTTTCTAGCCTGAAGGAGAAATGCAACCGCATTACATTTCATACCCTATCCTAAAATGCATTTGGAGTTATGCCAAATTTCTGGGTTGACTTCAAATTGGAATATTCAAGGCTGTGCATATCTAATTATATCTTAGGATTCACCTTTTCAATGATAATGCTATGACCTAGTATCTCCCTACATCCATTTCCAAAAAGGAAAGAAAATTACTTCTACAAATAAGCCTGCATTTAATGTCACGCAGGGAACCTTGCTATGCAAATTCGGTAAAGAACACCAGGACGTGCTTATATATTGGGGGAGAAAAAAAAAAAGAAGATAATTTGCATTTCAAGTTACTTTAATATTTGAAAACATTCTTCCTCTCTCCTCCCCAGGCACTATTTTGCCTTTCTAGCTTTCTTTGAACAAACTCCCCTCTCTCAAAATAAATAATCAATCACAGATGCTTTTTCTAAATTTACAGTAACAAAGATGTGGTACAATGAAGTCAGTTTTTCACTGCTGTAATAAAATAGTACTTTTTAAGCATAGCTCTTCGCTCAAGTTTTGAACTATTAGATCACAAAACACTGCAGTGCTGGAACGCATGCCAGAAGATGGAACTGTGAATCAGGAGTGTTTACACTCTTGATTTTTTGTTAAGCTCCAAAGGCCAGCCAGACCTTTCACTTCTGTAATACTAAGCAACACAGAAAACTTCTTTGGTTTGACACAGGGAAAGAAATGCTATCAAGGCAACATTTAAGTTCTCAATAGTAGGGGGCATTCTTTGTTTTTCCCTTGCTAATACAGCATATTGCTACAAACAGAAAAACTCTTACAGCTGTTGAAGTTCTTTAAGCAAAAGTTAACCGCATTAACAACCTGCTGTTAAGCAAACATTTTAAGCAGGCTTAATTAAAAAGCTGATTTAAAGTAGTGAAAAAATAGAAGTGGGTTACTTCAAGGAAACCAATAATAAACAAGACTTAGTGCTTCGAATTAGCTAGAAACAGCAACAGGTTCAAACACACTTGATATGAATGTAGTAGTAATGTGCTCCTGCCATGCAGCAGCAGCACTTGAAGACCAATTGAGCAAATTACCTAAGCACATACTTTCTTTAGACTAGTTCTCAATGAGCAAAGAAAGGGAGAGTTTTACATTAAAACCCATGTAGAGGTTTCTTCCATTACACTGGCAATCTGATAGATAAAAATAATGGCAAGGATTTTTCTCATTTCCTTGCTCATGAATTGAAAACACAAGGAAAAGAGTCATCCAAAAAGAAAACTTTTCACATGCATAACAAGGAGTGAGGTGACTTAATGGACTTCCTATGGGAAGCAGAAACCCAGCTCCTCACTGTGCTTTTGAAAGTTTTCTCATCTAAGTGTTAGGGTTGTAACATGACATTTTTGTCCTTGTTTCTGCAAACGTGCACTTTAGAAGACCGCTTCAAAGTTTTCTGCGTATGTTCTGCCTTTCAATCCTTGAACATTTCCTTTTGTTTCAAAACTTAGCCAGGAGAAAACCTACTTACTGCCCTTGCACTATAGAAACCTAGAGTCATGATGAGTTCCTCCCCCAAAATAGTATTTTATTGAAACACTTCTATGCAGAACTCTCATAATTTAAAACATTCAAAATCTGCCTTATATTATATACTATTATTCAAGTTATTTACAGAAGGACAAATACCTTCCTTGACTCAAGTTTAAAGTAAATTGGTTTAAGATACTGCTGAAGAAAAAAAGCATCTTTTTGATAAAAGCATGTTATCGCCCGCCCCCCCCAAGAACCTCAGTCCTAACAAAGGACTCAATGCACATAACAATATGATCAGAAAAACAAGATAGATAAAAACAGAAAGAAGAAAAGGAAAGGACACAGCCTTAGAGGAATGAGACATTACCTTTGGAGCGCACGATGTAACACTGTTTCTGTAAATTTTACACAAAAATGGCAGAAATAAATTGTAATACATTTTCAGACAAAACTGAGTCTATGTTTTATTAAATACAAGTTTAAAATTAATATTAATCAAGTTGTATGCAGAACAAGGATGCCTAAAAGAGGGCTCTAAATTTTCTTTAGAATACAAGGTACTTTGAAAACTACAGTAAGTTCTCCTTAAAAACAAAAAGAAACCTACAGACATAACCTGCTTGCATACACTGTTACAAAGATAAACAGGTAGAAAAGAGAATCCTCCCACTCCCCTCTAAATCACAATCCAGCAAAAGCGTTGGAACACATGCACAACTTTAAGCAGATGAATAACTGAGTTCAATGGGTTTATTCACATGCTTGCAGTTACATAGGTGTTCAAATGCGCCACTGAATCCAGTCCTAAGTACAAACGTCATCGGATGGCACACCATAGCTTAAACGTTTTGATTTACAAAATGAAATGTGGTACGTCAGTTAAGTCTACAGCTTCATAGATTTCATAATTAGCTGACACCTTCCTTGCATTATGAAGCTTTTCTGAAACTAAGAAAAATAGGTGCTTTCCCTAAAATATGTGCACTGCTATTAGATTGCTTGTGTTCAGAATTATAGAAAACCAAACACATTGCAGATGCAAAAAAGACAAAACCTGCTCCAGCTAATACTGTACTTTTGCTCTGGTGTAACTCTGGACAGCAGCAATGTTTTAAAACCGCATTATCAGTTGAGCTTATCCATATTTTTTCGCCCCAAATAAACTATTAGTTCTTTATTATGTCTTTGCATATCCAAGCATTGAAATTATCTGTTTGTTACTTACTACACACAAAAGCGTCCTGTGAATGCTTTCACACGCGCTGTGTTTTTGCATCAACTTTTGATCAAGCCAATGGGACCTACTTGGGGGATAAGTGCACATATACCACTTTCACTCAAAGATCACGCAACACCAGCCCCTTTCATTTGAAATTCTTTGATTTTTTATATTGCTGCCAACTGTTCAAGAATTAGCTCAAAGGTCTTTCATTCACAGTAAAAAAATTAAATGTTGGTTAGAAAAATACCTGGTTTGGGACACCAAAAAGACTTAGAAATGAAGCACTTTTAATAAACTGGTAACATTCAGAAATAATTTGTAAAATCAAAACAAAAAAGTCCTTACAATTTATTTTATCCTTCATTTAGCAGATCAAAGTCATTAGTTTGTTTGAATTTAGTAACTAGGCATGGCACCACACATTAAAAACATTTTTTAAAAGCTATTTAGTTTTGAGTAAGGAAGCAGAGCTGGAGAGACCCGCTGAACCAACAACACCCTCGATATGAAAAAAAAAATAAATACAAATCTAGCGGTAATAGCAAAACAGCCTCAAGTTTTAAATCGCTTTTGAACACAGAGGCAAGAGCTCCAAGCGTTTGAACTGGTTGGGAACAGAACTGAGGACTCCTCTTTAAATTGTAATAAGGACATGTTCTTGAATAAACTACAGGGCTAAATAACAAGGCAATAAATTAATTATTACACAAAATTTCCCCATGACAAAGAGGTTAGTTACTCTTTTTTTGCCTCCTATTGTTTTCTTTATGCTTCGTTCTGCACAGTCACTTCTATTTTTCTAGTAAGTGTAGCTTGACAGATTTTGTATGACCACGGAAGCAAAGTTAAGCCCATGCAAGCATTTGTAGGATCACGAGTCTCACTGATTTTATAGTGCTTTATATACTCATTTTCACAAGTGTTGCACTTATTTTGTGTTGCAGCTTCCCTGGCTAGCAGGTTGGGTATGGCCACAGGCACAACGGAGTTGCTCTAAAGAGACAAGATACCTTCATCAGATCAGCTCAACTGCAAAGCAGAATACATTGCTCGAGAAGAACATCACCTAACAAGCAATACAATCACTGAGCTGGACCACCCAAGAATAGGCCAACTATCCCCCCCGGCTCTAAATCAGGGACTAAAGACATGAGCTATATTTGTGCAATGCTCTAGATGCACTCCCCCCATTACTACTACTAATAATCAACATCATCATCTTTTCAGCGGCTGTTCAAAAGAGATATTGGAGTACATAGAAAAAGGAAGATGATTCTAGAGTGGTTCCTGTCAACATCTACTCCCTCTTAGGAATTCCGTATCTCAGTATCAACATGGAAACAGGACAATTAAAGAGGATGAACACACTCAGGTGGTGTTTTGAACACTAGCTAAATAACTGATGGTTCCAGATGAAATTATTCACAGAAAAGAAGCAAATTAAATAGTGGTGCTATCTGAAAATACAAATAGCTAATTTATAGACTGGTACCCTATAACAGCCTTCGACACAAGTCTGCAATAAAATGCTACAACAGATCCCTTTGGGTATAGAAAATTGAAATTCCAATATTTCACAAATTCATACATTATAAAGGGATAGTCTCTGTATCCTTTCTGCTGGATTTCAACAAGATGCCTTTCTTCGGCCTAGGAAATGTTTCTTAGACACATGTGTGAATAGCCTTGGCCTATTTAGAGTACACATGCATGAAAATAATCCTGCCTTAGCTAAGCACTCTCCTTTAAACCCAACTGTTACTGTTACTCAAGTAAGAAAAAAGGTAAGAAGTGGGGAAAATTAGCATTAGCATTAACATAGCTCTTCTAACATTTTTATATATATTATACACACACACACACTTCTGACTCTTTGTTCTACTTTTGCATCTTGCCAGTTTCTACCAGTGCTTTAATTTATAGTCATTCTTTCTACACTGGCCTCACTAGAGCTTCCTAACTACTTACACTGGCTTTTCCATGCGACATTCTCTATTGTTGCTTATAAATGCTTCAAACTCATTCATGCCAGAGAAATTCCTGATGAATCAAAGATAGCTGATGATACTTTAAGATTGGTCAGATACTCATTTACGTTAAGATTAGGCCGGAGCTTCTACTTCAAGTAAAACTGACCACTGTAGCTCAACTTTTAACAATGTTAGTCTGTGACCAGTTTGTTAGCGCAGTCTATCAGAGAGATATTTGTTGCCCAATTACTTCTTTAAAGACTGGTTATTCCAAATGACACTTATCTGTGGTAAGCAGGGAAAGCACTTCTGATGAGCAAGCAAAAATGTTATAGTCGGAAATCTTGCTATTATTTTAGCCCTAATTGAATAAATACTTATATAAAAGAAAATAGCTTATTTGCACTACTTACGGGCTATATTAGATGTGTATGATACAGAAATATAGAGTTCCCATCCCTGTTATCTACATTATCTATGAACTCTAAAAAAACCCTCAAACAACAAAGGTCTAAAGAAGTTGAACGGAGATGAACTATTCCGCTTTCTGTAAAACTAATCAATGAAATTAAACATGTTCAAACCATTAAAAATCTAAAGACTGCCACTGAAGACTGCCCTTTCACACAATTTTCAGGTTACACGCTTGAACATTTTTCCTAATGATAAACTACTGAATAACTGAGTATTTGTTTAAGAAATGCATTTGGATTTCAGCTTAAAGTGTATCACTAAAGGAAACAAACATATTTTATTAAAGAAAAGCTGTATAGATACACGGTACATTGCCTAAAGCAATCCGACAAATGTCACCCAGCCAGACTAACTGCTTTAATAGATTGCCTTTTACGGTTAAGTCAGAAACTGCCTGGTTAAAGTCTTGAGCAGTTGTTTCCTACTTTGACTCCTGAAATTCAAACTCTTCATGTTATGACGGAGAAGTACTTAAAGAGGATCTAAAGGAAAGATGGGGACAATCTTTTTAGCAGGGCCAGCTGTGACAGGACAAGGGGTAATGGCTTTAAACTAAAACAGGGTAGGTTTAGACTGGATCTAAGGAAGAAATTCTTTACAATGAGGGTGGTGAAACACTGGAACAGGTTGCCCAGAGAGGTGGTGGAGGCCCCATCCCTGGGAACATTCAAGACCAGCTTGGATGGGGCTGTGAGCAACCTGATCTGGTTCAAGGTGTCCCTGCTCCCTGCAGGGGGGTAGGACTAGATAGCCTCTAGGGGTGCCTTCCAACCCAAAACATTCTATGAAACCAAGTTCCACCACTGAAAAAAGACTATACAAACCCCACAGATTGAACTACGTGTTTCACCATCCATCCTTGCCTACGTATAAATTGAGTTACGAAACATGAACCTGACTTTGCAACTGACTGTATACATACACACCTGCCTTCAGGAGCAGCCTCAGCGGCTTCTGTATGGATTCTGTAATTGTACATACTCACTCCCAGGATCAGCTGCAGTACTGGAGGCCAAAGGTGGGATTCAGCTTAAATGCATGAACTTGAATATAGTAAAGGCATCCGCAAGCGAGCTAGGAATCTCAGCTGCTGGTCAGATCTAGGCAGAATGCTCAATTCCCAACATTTAGGCATCTTGAGCTGCCCTACTGTATCCTGCCTGGCTTCCAGGTGCTACTCCAGCACTGCAGGGTGTCTTGCAGGTGCTACACCAAATTTACACAGCCTGTCTGGGAGTTCCCAATGGTGTGTCAAACAGCATTAGATGTCTGCACGCAGTAAAAATGAAAAAAGCCCTGGTTAAGAAGGTCACTGGAGTCTAGAGCATGCTTTAAAGACTTGGATGGCAGCCTACCTAAACCTCATCGGTTACACTGGGAGTTTACTCCTGGGCTCGATTCGCTTGCCTGAATCTGGGGCAAGGTGGTGCCATTTAAGACACTACAGGACATCCAAGACATCTGCATGGGGCAGGCAGGTGAGAGACAAGACCTTCAGAACATCCAGACCCTTCTCTCCCAGCAGCTGAAGGCCAGGTAGGATCCCCTAGGACCCTAATCACAGAATGGCTTTAGATTCCTACAGGGAGCTGAGGTGAATCTAGCTTACATGGAGACGATTGTCTTTAGGTATCTTACGCTGCTTGAATTCCCAAAACAAACTAACACTTTCTCTTTACGGTGACTTTATGAAAAAAAACCAGATTTTCTGAAGAAACCTGCATCTTTCAAAATACTTCTCTATTTGAGGAAAGTGCTCTTAAATACTGTTCATTTTATTGGACCGTATAATTTAGCATCTAATACACCTTAGGTTGTTCTGGTGTGTGGAGAGAGACAAGGTGTCTATGTCTGTTAAATCTAATTGAACAGGTAAGCTAAGTCTACCAAGCATAAGGGAAAGAAGACGACTTCTGAATCAAATGCAGCAGAGAAAAGAAACTTTAGAGCCCTCAAATGATAGCTTCTTGACTGATGTGACATCGTTAAGTTTCATGTATATTGTTCAGATAAGCTTAAAAATGGAAAATTATGACAAGAGAACCAAAAGGTAAGTCACCAAATAGCAAAGAGCTAACCAATGTCTTGCAGAGAGCTTATTAAAGCACAGGGGGGTTTTATAGAGAGATTGTTTTCCATACTAATGTGTGTACATACCCATTCAAATGTAATGTAAGGAAGCACAACATCTAAAATTTGGTTTGAAGGTAACAGAAAACAAGCTTTTGACACTATTTTATCTCTATGGAAAGTCAGAACAGTGGTAACTGAAAGACTTCCTCTTCGGTTCATTTTCCATTTTTAGGGCATTCTTTAGGAAGAGACCTAAAAATGTCTCTTATCTGAACTTCATCATATCATACTGAAGATCTTTTTCAGGCAAAGAAAAAAAGAAAAACAAAAGATTCTTGAGGACAATTTACTCCTTTACTGAAGACAGTGAAGCGCCATTCATTCTTATCCCCCAAGAAAGATGGCAAAGAAAACAGTTTTTCTTGTTAACTAACTACACTAAAATTTACTTTTGAAAACACCAGTGTTATTTCACAAAGTTCTACTCAGCACAAGCCCAAAGTTATAATCCAGATCTTTCCAAATACAAACTGTTAAACATTAATAGAAGGTTATTTTTAAAAGGGAGTTAACTGGAGAAATAATCACATAAAATCTAGTAAGTTTAAAAATACTAATACTGAACCTAGAATACAACTACTTTAACCAGAAGACCCTGACATATCAGACCTGAGTATTTATTGATGGTAGAGTCATGCGTTTCCTACCATTTAACAGAACATGGCTACATATTAAAATAGAAATTTTTTTTAAGGTAATGAAGGAAAAATCTGATTATCAGCACATAATTTTACATAGCGTTGGTACCAAAGTAGTTGGTATATGCACAAGTAAACAGAATTATGCAGCAATATAGAAGAAAAGCATGTCAGGAACAAACACTCCAAAATAAAAGAATTAAAAAAAAAAATCTAAACCCAACAAACAAAATCCCCACTCATCCTCCTGCCCCCAAGAAAACCCTGCAAAACACCCCCGCCCAAAACTAAATCATAAGTCATCGTATTTTAAAGAGCGCATGCAAAACCAAACAAATCACCTCTGAACCTCACTCCCTTTTGCATACAATGCTCAACATTGTAATTTGCAGATAACCTGCTAAGATTTGGTTGGTGCACACACAAAGCCAAAGAATCTATTTCCCGGACACTAATAACTTACAGCATATGCCATATTTTTAGGGTAAAAAGCAACGAACAAGGAACATCCATGTAGTACCAGCTTCTAATCCAAGTGAATGCCACAAGCAAACTGCAATAACTAATGTTTCCTATTATAGCTTACACTGCAGGTACCCACTCAACCCTACTTAAAATAAGGCGGATAACATTGTTATAGATAATTTAGCAATACCATCTTTCTCATGAACAGCGCTTCTCTGTTTAAGAAAAGCTCAACTGTCGTATTACATCTACTCACATGAAAAATTGGGAACCATTGGTATGTTTCCCTCGGTTTGCCATTGACAAAAGGAACGCTCTGTCATGTTTGAGAATAAAGTTTTCATCTGTTTGAAGAAAAAATATGTTTGTCAGATTTTCCCTGACAAGGAATGCAAATCTAATTTTCTTAGTAACTTATGGATGCTATAAGGAGAAATTCTGCTGCTGCTGAAGAAACATGAACAGGTTGGCAAAAACAAAAGTCAAATTTAAACAAGCCTCTCAAAAGTTATGGTAGGAGTTATGAGACAGAATGCATTCTTTCTTAAAGTTTTAGATACAGTGCAAACATTTCTAATGAAAAAAATGTAAAGTCATTACTAGTGTCTTCAATAAACATTAGATTCTCATAGACTCGGATTTAAATCCAGCATTTTCTGAATAAGAACAAGGTTGGCAGACTTACTGACATCCTAAAACAAGACTTAACATACATGATACTGTTATTTATACAGCATGCACCTCATAGAAAGACCTGGAGAAAAAGCCATTTCCCTGGTATGGCACGTTAAAAGGTAGCCACCTATCAATTCAACACTGGAAGTATCAAAACATACAAGGGAAAAAAACCCCTAGATACCTAAAGAACATATTCCTCCTGCAACCTAAGTATAAAATCAATGAAGATGAAATTAAACATGCATTTTGTATTCCAGTGAATTAAAGCGGACTTCTGGTTGTACAGCATAATATAAAACCAGATCTTCTCAAGTTCATTTTCAAAGCTAAAAACAGCAATTTGAGTGTACAAAGCCGTTATTTTAAGTTTACATCTCACAACATAATGCTGCATGTTTAGCACTCAGCACCTCTAGAAACAAACCCTAGCAACTTCTTAGCAAATGGATCTATTCAAGACTTTCTTTTGACTCAAGGCTGTAATACTCCGACACCAAACTATGTCTCTGTTTAAGACAAACTTAATGGCATGCACTTAACCAGGCAGAGCTACTGGCAAAACATATACAACAGGGGCTGTTACATAAATACATATAGTGCCTTTATTAACACTTGAATACCACAGTATCTACCTCTTTGTTTACAAGAAAGAATTGTAGGTCTTTAAACAAATACTTTATAAACTCACCATTTTCCTTCCACCAACAGATTTTAAAAAGAGGTAAATGTACATTTATTTACAAATTCTTTGCAAGTGAAATAACTCGTGTAGCATAAAAACAAAGTCAAACACTTTTAGAAACAAACACTAAACATACAAACCTTGAATAGGGAAGGGGAGGAAAGGGACATTAACAAAAGAAGAAATAACTGTTCAGAGCTGGAAATTATGCCAGTATTCTTTCTCAGAATAAGTCATTAACCCTCAGAAAGGTTAGACACAGAACTCTTCATTTCTCCAAGCAACACAGATATCCATCTACAAACGGACGTATCAGTTGTCTATATATTTACTAGGGAGGGTACAAGGGAACAGAGTTTGAATTTGTGTTACTGAGCTTTTGTCTCTTACCTTTTCATTTTGCAAAAGACCACATTCTCTATAAACAAAAGAATATGTTGACAGTTTTAGGCAGGAAGATAGGAGTTTATTCATGAATAAAGTTGCCTAACCTCCATGCTGAAAGTCATGTCTAACCAATAATGTTAGCCTTAATTAATTGTCAGTTAAAGTTAAATATTACAAAAAAATTATCTGAAAGTCATGCATATAAAAATAATTCTCATGCAACATTAGTTTCATGCAAAAGGTGATCTATAAGTAGACCTGCTTTCATTAAGTAGCTTGGGAATCAAGACTTATCTCGTAACTGAATAAAGAATCTGCAAAGACATATTTCCTCTTACCTTTAAAATAGCCACCATAAATAGATTCACCTCCTTTTCCATTACCTACACATTAAAAAGCATGAATTAAACTTTTTGCTTCGTTTATGAAAAAAGCTTTATGCAACATTCCACCAGTTTATAATAAACCAGGATACTCTGGCCAGTTACTAATTAAGGAGCTTATGCTCAGATACTAAAAGCCACAGCCTGTGCATTATCCTGCTGACACTCAAAATATTGAGAATGAAGATTGCCTTAGTGCCTCTGAACACTGGGAAGTCTGAAGCGGGGCTCCAAAGGCTAACCCTCACTGGTATTTGCTAAAGCAATGGCAGACAGCAAAACAACAAGAGCAAGCAGGGAAAAAAGACAGTAGGTATGACCAACAACCAAAGCAGCTGAGAGCCTGCTAGAATGGATGAGATAAGGAAGCAGCTAGCAGTTTTAAAGGCACTCATCCTTGACTCTCAAAACAAGATATTCCCTCACTGAGCCCATTTTATCAGATACAAGAATTCAGGACCCAGTGAAGAAGATACACATTTTGTAAGGACAGGTATTTCAGGGAAGGACAACAGGCAAAACCATTATGTTGTACACGTACTACAGGAAAGGAAACAAAGAAACTCCTGGAAAATCTCCTTTTGGAGACTTATCTGTTAAACACTTCTAGCTCATTTATTAAAGATAATTAAAAAAAGGAAACTTATTCAAATAGTTAGGTCCCTGTCTCAACAGAGCACAGTATCGCCTCTACTGCAGACACAAAAGTGAAAAGCAGTAAGAGTACAGTTTGGATTTGAATCGTTTTAAGAAGATAGGTGTTAACTCCAGCAAGGGTTTAGGTTTTTTTTTCTTAACACATTTTCTAAATAAATATTACTTCAGTTGAAACATTTTAGAATTTTCAAGATTAACATAGAGAAATGGGTGATCTGTGCAATACTTCACAGCAAACGAAATGGTTTTATGGCACTGTAATGCTTCGATGGCGTTTTCTAAAGTTACATTATAACCATAGAAGTTATAACATTTCTGTTCGGCTTAAAACACTGCAGCTTTAAAAGTGTATTTTACCTTCACTGAAGTCCCCACCCTGAATCATGAAGTTTTTAACCACACGATGGAATGTAGTGCCTTTGTACCAGAGCTTCTTTCCAGTTGTTTTGCCAGTTCCTTTTTCACCTGCAAGAAGATTAAACAAGAAGAATCTACAGATTGTCACTGAACAAGTTCCAAGGGTTTCACCTCATAAGACAGCCATCAGAATAACACAACTGTAAAAGATAACAGTCCTGCCTCTTCACCGCCCATTAATAGCAGAAGGGACCCATTTACAAGGGGACTCTCAAATGAAAATGAGGCAGCTTCTTAAAAAACATTTTCTCCCCTCCCAAGAAGGAGAGTACCTATTAGCAATCCACTCAGAACAATTTATAAGAAAACAAGAGTTCATAATAATGATGGGTTAACTATTTTCTGTGGTTACAGCTACACTGCTGTCTTAGCTGAAGCTTACACCGGAGTCCTTTTCAAACTGCTTATACATCTGGATGTGCCAGCTGAATCCCAGGACAGAAATCTGAGCTCAGAACAGGCTTCAATTCAGCTTTGATGCGATTCATGCTTGGAAAAGTGAGACTGAGCTATCCAAGCATGTGTCACATCTTCACCAGTCCATGCACAGTGTCAGGCCAGCCCTCGATGCCAATCTGCCTGGCATCAACCCTTACCATCTCAGTATGAAACTCGCAAAAAACTCCCATTTCTGAAAAGACTGACAGAAGAGGGGAAAAAATTATGTATCCAAGAACCATTCCAGGATGAGTTGAATGAGAATCATAATGGGGGGTGGGGAATATTCCCCAAACCCTGAAATGGTATCAGGGCCATTCTTACCCAGCAGCAGAAGCCAAGCCACGCCATGGTACTTGTTAATCCTTTCTGAGCCCGAGATTTCCTAAGAAGTGGCACTCAGTGGACTCCCAGTGAGCTGCAGTTCAAGCCTACTGGTGATTTTTGAGAAAGGCATCCCAGAACCTCAATCTTCATTAACATTTCTTCCAAAATTCAGAAGAAAAACTGCACTGGGCATGTGGATGAGGGTACCAGCATGGTAGAGGTCCTGCATAATAGATTTATGATGGATTTGTACTGGTCCAGTCAGGGCATATACAAGAGACACTGACTTTAGCTTCCAAGAAGAGGGGAGCTGGCAGAACATGGCATTTAAGAGTAACGGGTATCTTACACCCTGCGCAAGATAAACCACATATGCAGGAGATATTCTGCAATAAGACAGGACAAATAACCCAACGTTCAGTTTCATCCCACCACTGGTTATGGAACAGGCTTTTGACACTCAGTCAGAGGACGTTTAACCAGCATGTTCTGTACCATGTAGTGCCCTCAAATGTGTATGTGTACTTGATACCCGGAGCCAACACTCCCCTTCTGCGATCTATTGTTCCTCCACCCAAAATTAACTGAGGGCCAGATTACCCCAAATTTGCCATTCCAGACAGCCCGCCACTGCCAGAATGAGGGCAAAGAGCAGTTTGTGGCACAAAACCCACTCATGGCATTGCTGTTTATGGTACTTGTAGAAGCCTCCACTCAGAGAATACAACTTATTTTCCATTATCCTGACTCTCCATACCCATAACCCACACCACCTCCTACGCCATTTTTATTTTCCACAGAAGTTATCCAAGCAAAGCTATTTATTACAGGGATGGACACACTCCCTTTCCCCCCAAAACATGCCCCTCTTTGCTACAGCATTGGAAACCCCACATCAATCAATACCAAGGGGTATCTGCCTACATTTTTGGTCATGTTTCAGCAAGTCCCTCAGGCTGTCTGGATAATCCCCTTACAGAATGGGATCCTGCATTGCACTTGACCACGTAATTGAGCTGGTACTTTAAGGCAAGAGGTGAGCTTTAGACCACGGCCAGAAGTTGTAGTCCCTTTTTTTACCCTCCTTTACGGCATCACCAAGACAGTACAGTCCCTATCATAATAAATGTCAATACTTGTGATCTTCCCTTCCTTCCATGCACGATACAACTGTGGGCAAAATCATAGAACTCTACGACTTCCCCATAAGCCACAGACACTTCAAACAATGCATTTAAGCTGCTGGCCAAATGGTGGAGGACTAAGTTCCTGCAAAAGCCGTACTATGTCACTCTGATTTTCAAAACCAATCCTCGGACTCCCAGTCAGGCAAAAGACAGAGACCAATTGTTCCACTGGTTAAGAGCTGCAGCACCTCCCTAAGCTCAGACACTTTTCTGCAACAGCCAGTACAAAGCCCATGGGCTGGGCTTCTTTTTTGTTTATAGCCAAATGCTAGCCTTATTCTTTTTGCACTAAATATGCCTGAGTTTTGTCTGCAAAAGAAAAAAGTTGTCCTTGACCCCCTTCTTGCACCCTTCCCACCTAAGCAGTTCTTTCCATGTGCTGCAAATCACTTTGGAAATGGGATGGTGGAGGAGAACTTACATAGTGATTGCAAGGGATAACCCATTAGCTGAGCAGGGCACAACACGAGGGCCTTTACCAAAGTGCCCTTCTCCCTTTGGCAGGTAAACTTTGCTCTCACACCCTATTAACAACCTGCACTGCCAACCCAATCTGAGATATTTTGAATTAGGTGCCCAATAGTGGTCCCCATTTGAGATTATGAGAAGCGGAGCTCCTGACAAAGTGCCAAAGAGCAAGTGGGCTTGTGCTTATTCGATAGGTGGACTGACTGAAGGACCTGCAAATGCCAGTTTGCAAGTCCAGATGTTTTAATTTAAATGCAAGAAGCCTCTTGCTGTCAAGGCAGACAGCATTCTTTTGCAGTATCCAGGTCTATTTCTGACAACGATGTCAGGCTGCAGGAAGGCAGCCAGAATCACCCTGTCCTCCTCCATCTGTTTCTGACAAAATCATCCTGGCTTGCCTCACAGAGATTATGGAGGGAGCAGCAGGCATGATGATGGGCACAGCATTTCAAACGCTGGTCTCCAGTCTTCCTCTCGGGGCCTATCACCTTGCCTTGAGACAAGTGAAACCACTCTTGGCAATGACACAGTGGAAGTGCATAGCCTAAATCGAGTTGCTATGAGGTCCACAACAGCTTAAGTGAGGACAAGTGGCACTCTGCAGCTGCAATGCCTTTATCAGCTGCGATGCAGACGGGTACCCATACATGTCTAAGGAAAAAGAACGTGCTGGATTGGCCTAGAATGCAGAATCCTGAATTTATGTAGTACAGAAGTGTACAATGATCACAGCCTGCTGCTAAGATATTCCATTATATAGACTATACAGTCCAGAATAGGATAGCATCCTCTCTGTATTATACAGCTATAAACCTCCTTAGATAAGCATAGGCCTTGCATATGGCTACAAGATGTCAGTGCCAGAAAGCGATGCTGTAGTGAGTAAACCTGCAGTGATTGAAAGATTTCTTGCAAAGACCAAAAGGACAAAAGATATACCTGATAGGAACTCACACTTCTATGATGACTGATGTTCTACCAAAGGATCTCACTGTGAAAAGTGGTAGGATTCAGGGGAGCCCGATTTCTGGAAGCAAATGACTTATCTGGGCTCTGAAGATAATATAGCAGCTCACAGCTCTAAAAATTCAAAGCAACCCTTCACATCTCAGTTCTGGTTGCCAGAGGTCAATGCAATCTCACCAGTACACCTTCATCTCCCATCACAGAACTGCTGCTCTTCTGAAGACAGGCTTTGTAGGTCCTCTAACATAATCTAGGCCAACACAGAAGCAGTAGCCCAACTGGAATGCTACACATCAGTCCATGGGGACAGGGAGAAAGGATGTACCAGTGAACTGCCAAATCCTGCTGTGAAGAGTGTGGATGACCCTAAGCCTGGCCTGCTGCTCCTGGCCACAGTTCCTGTCCGTGGTACCATGCAGCAGACAGCATCCCTGTTCAGTTCAGATGCTGAGGCAATCGAGGTTCTGACAGTACAAGGCAGGAGGGCAGGGAAAATGGCATGCATAATGCAGGTAAACTAGCAGTAACAAGTGCGCTGGAAGAATTTGTCAATGAGAAGCAGAAAGGCAAACGGAACAATTGATAGGAAAAAAAACCTCAGGCGAACTGAGCAGCAACACAGTTGTAATTGATGCAAAGAAGGAAAGAATTAATGTTAGCCATGCAACCCTAGCCTCCAAGCTCAGCCATCCTGAGTTTGAGAACTATCATGGCAGAAAAGATATGGTTTCTACCAGCAAAAGAAGTTAATATAATTTAATTCTCTTACACATGACATTCACTGAAAGAAATGAAATTACTTCAGGTTCTTCTATATGCTTTTTCCTCCCCCACAGAATTTAAGTGTCATGTATTTATTAACAAGTTTTTAAAGATAACTGTCAAATCATCATTTTATCCTATGAATACACAGTAGCAAACACAATTTGCAAAAACGAAACAAATGTTTCAGGTAGCTTTTAAGTCTGCACGTCTGATCTCAAGAGCAGACCTCCTAATTTTGTGCTTACTTTCAAACATTCTTCCAATTAAAGACAGGTTCCAGAGGAAGACATCAGTGAAACCTATACAGCCAGGTGTAGAACAGAATTCAAACAGGGATGCAATACAAAGAAGTCAGACTTTTTTTTTCCTTAAAGTTGTTCTTTCTTCTGCTTGTTTGTTTCGTTCCCCATCATCTCCAACACCTTTTCCCTCCTTTGCCTCCACCTAACTTTTTTCTAGCAAAGCTGCTGTAAGGATTTAAACAATCCTACAGAGCTACAGAACATGAGGCTCAGACATTACGCTATTCGGTCTGCTACTGTGTTTTATTTCTTATCTTTTGTAACCTCTTCTGAGTAAGATAAACTTCAAACAAATTCCCATTTTTCTACGGCAGTTGTACCATTCTTTCCCCTTTTCAGTCCATCCCTAGCAATATCTTTAACAAGCGTAATGATAAAAAAAAAATCAGAAAGTAGAATAAAAAAGAGGGGGCATCACCACACAGATCTCAAAAAAGATCAGGTATGTACTGTACCTTCCACAAGTTCATAGTATTATAAAGCTCTTCTAAATCTTCACAGAGATTACCTAGAACTCATCACATTCTGGGATTTGAGCTCTGACAAGATGAACTTTAAGAAGTTAACGCATAAGGATATCAACAAATTTGTTTCACATAACCAGTTAGCTAAAAGCTGTTTGCTACAGCCAGATGTTGAAATGCTGCCTGGGAAGTCTTGCTGGAAAGTTTTAATGATTTGGAAAAGAGTTATTTCATACTCAAGGCAGAGGCTTCGCTGGTGCAGTTAATTCAAGGTATATCGTAAGTTGCTGAGCATTCAGGTATACAAGACCAGGAGATCAGCAGGAGACACAGAAATCATTCTTCACATAAATAACACACACCAATTCCTATAATAACCTAATCAAGATTACTCTTCAACTTACAGCTGAGAAATCCCTGAGGAACAGTGCAGACCAAAAAAAACCCACCAAAACCTTACTACCCTTACTCCTCCAATCCTTAGAAACCAATTTTAAAAAATTAAGTCCTGCTTAAAAAAAAAGGGTTGGAAGGTGCTATGTTATACCCAGACATTCTTTTGCCAATGCTGTCCCTGTGATTTCACAGATCTCTTCTCTCCCACCAAACATTCCCTGGATTTCTAAGGGACTATTGTGTTCCCTTTTAGTCCTTCATTTAGCTAAAAATGAAAAAGTCTCCTCAGATTTAATAGACGCTTCTATCCTCTGATCCCTGTGTAGCACTTCTATGAACCTGAAATACACTCAAAGTCTTATTACATATAATCAACATTCTATATAAGAAAAAAAAAATAGTTAAAGTTTTATGCAGTGTCCCAAGTCAAACGTCACCATTATACTCTGCAGTGACATTAATACTTATGCCTCTCCTGATAAATCCTAAAGAACTGCTTGCCTTTATCACATTTTGTGTAACTTGAGTATTCAATAACTCCACCATAGTCTTAGCCTTGTCAATCACATCCACCTACAGGAGCCTCACATTAGGGACAAAAAAAAAAAAGGTGGTTTTGTTCCACAAATGTCACGGTTTTGCATTCTGTAATCATGTATTATCTCCGCCACTCCAACTCAGTCACAGCTATAGAATACCACACTATTTCCTGCTATGCATTATTCAAATTCTCAGCGCTAACAAGTCTCAGCTTTGTTTTTACCAGGAAAAAATGATCAGCACTATTATTATGCTGTGGTTTATACCTGCATAAACAAATAACAATTGTCAGAAACATTAAAAATCTGAAATAGAAGCATGCTACTTACCCGAGCACAAGCAAAGGAAGTTTTTGCAAGTCTTCGGACATATGTCTGAGAAGAGCTGAAACGTAATTCGACCAACTAGAGGATAAAAAAAAAAAATTAAGAGTTTTATAACCCTTTATAATGATAAGAAAATCTGCATATAAATAAGTCAGCATGTTTTAAAAATACAATTTTCTGAGAAAAAGTTATTATCAAGCAGAATAAGACAGCATCTCAAATATGCACATATTAAAACAAGCAGTAGGAAGGAACAATACCTTAATTGTAAAAAAAGAGAAGATTAAATAATATCATTGCATCTGATTTATTAAAAATCCTAACAATTCCGTTTTGCTTTGAACCTGGAAAGCCAAACTGATTTACTAAAATAGTTTATCCTGTCATTTTGAAAAAGATTTGACATGAATACAGGTCCTCAAAGAGCTGGAGTAATTGCCTGTCCCCCCCAGCCCACCCCCAAGTACTGTGTTTATATGCATACCTTAATCACATTTCTACAGTTTTCCCTGTGATCATTACCTAGAAAGTCCAACTGACTTAGTCTCATACTGTGTTAAGGATTACGAGATGCATTGGCATTCTTGGCCTAAAATCCTTTAGTTTAAAAAAAATAAAATTAAAAAAATAGATGAACCAAACAGGAAAGGTGAAAAGGCAGGCAGAACAACGTTGGCAATTCCAGGACTAATGCTCCACTTGCCAGGTACCCTGAACCAAATACTACTTTCTCTCCATGCAAACTGAGCAGAGTAACTCTCACTCTCAGTACAGCAACCCCCATGCTATTGGTAGTAGTTATGCCATGTGCCTTGGAAAAGTATTAAAGTACTGCTGAAGAGTGGTTTAATATAAAGAAAAATGTTTCTATAAATATATTAGCAATAAAAGGAGGGCTAAGGAGACTCTCCATCCCTTATTGGATATGGGGGGAAACAGTGAGAAGGATGAGGAAAAAGCTGCAGTACTTAATGCCTTCTTTGCTTCAGTCCTTAATAGCCAGACCAGTTGTTTTTGGGGTACCCAGCCCCCTGAGCTGGAAGACAGGGAGCAGAATGAAGCCCCCATAATCCAAGGGGAAACGGTTCGTGACCTGCTACGCCACCTAGACACTGCCCCTAAGCCTTCATAGGTGTGGAAAACTCTAGGATGTGGGTGACACAAAGACTGTGTGAACCTGGGGACTCGGTGTCATAGTCAGAAGAGGGGTACTGAGGGAGCTGGTGGAGGTGCTCACCAAGCCACCTTCCATCATCTATCAGAAATCCTGGCTAACCAGGTAGGTCTCCATTGACTGGATGTTGGCAAATGTGACGCTCATCTACAAGAAGGGCCAGAGGGAGGATCCAAGGCACTACAGGCCTGTCAGCCTGACCTTGGTGCTAGGGAACGTTATGGAGCAGTTCATCCTGAGTGCCATCACGCGGCATGTTCAGGACAACCAGGTGACCAGGCCCAGTCAGCATGGGTTCATGAAAGGCGGGTCCTGCTTAGCCAACCTGATCTCCTCCTATGACAAGGTCACCTGCTTAATGGATGAGGGAAAGGCTATGGATGTTGTCTACCTGGACTTTAGTAAAGCCTTTGACACCATTTCCAGCATTCTCCTAGATAAACTGGCTGCTCATGGCTTGGATGGGCGTATGCTTCACTGAGTAACAAACTCTCTGGATGCCCAGGCCCAAAGAGTTGTGGTGAATGGAGTTAAATGCAGCTGGTGACCAGTCACAAGTGGTGTTCCCCAGGGCTCAATTCTAGGGAGAGTCTTGTTTAATATCTTTATCAATGATCTGGACAAAGGAATTGAGTGCACCCTCAGCCAGTTTGCATATGACACCAAGTTGGGCAGGACTGTCAATCTGCTGGGGGGAGGAGGGTGCTGCAGAGGGACTTGGACAGACTGGATCCATGGGCCGAAGCCAACTGTATGAGGTTCAACAAGGCCAAGTGCCGGGTCCTGCACTGGGGTTCCAACAACCCCAGGCAACACTACAGGCATAGGGAAGACTGGCTGGAAAGCTGCCTGACAGAAAAGGACCTGGGCGTGTTGGTCGACAGGGGGCTGAATATGAGCCAGCAGGGTGCCCAGGTGGCCAAGAGGGCCAGCGGCATCCTGGCTTGGATCAGGAGTGGGGTGGCCAGCAGGAGCAGGGCAGGGACCGTGTCCCTGTCCTGGACACTGGGGGGGACACCCCTCGAATGCTGGGGTTAGGGTTGGGCCCCTCCCTCCCTGAAGGACCTGGGGGGGCTGGAGCGTGTCCAGAGAAGGGCAGGGGAGCTGGGGAGGGGTCTGGAGCCCCAGGCTGCTGGGGAGCGGCTGGGGGGGTTCAGCCTGGAGCAGAGGAGGCTGAGGGGAGCCCTCATCGCTCCCT
>JAKFQP010001030.1:38390-57001 GCA_023375905.1 Nycticorax nycticorax | reverse complement strand
CAGAAAATAAGAGCCTGCGATTCAGCCAAGGAGGATCTCCTGGGCTCGGACCCCTGCGCCTGGGGCCCGCAGTACTGGTGCAAGAACATGGTCACGGCCATCGAGTGCCATGTAAGTGTCGGCTCTGTCCCCTCCCCGGGTCGGCAGGGTGCTGGGGGTCCCTGCACCCCCCCCCGCCATCCCTCCCCATCTCTCCTGCAGGCTGTTGAGCACTGCCGGCGTCACGTATGGAACTAAGGAGCCACCTCCCCGGTCCGCTGGGCTTGCCCCGCCGTTTCGGTTCAGGAGCCCGGACCCCCTCCCTTGGGATGTGCCTGCACCCACGGACGGTGCTGGGGGAGCCCAGCGGCCTCACCACCCCGGCGGGGGCTGTGGGGCACCCCAGCCGCCTCTGCTGCTTCCTTTTCCACCCCTGGGGCTTGGATTTCCAAATCAGGTTAAGGGCCTCGTTAGTATTTTCGGGATTGGGGATTCAGCCTTGACGCCTCTCAGGGCAACTGCAAAATCCCCACCCATATCCCCCTCCCCATCCCCATCCCTCCCCGAACCGCTTGCCAAGCCCAGATCCTGCAACGCGGATCTGTCCCCGTGGGCTGGGACAGATTCTGCTGCCCAAACGCCGGCCCCCTGCTCCCGGCCGCTGGCAGCTTCGCACCCGCAGGGCTCGTTGGCTTTTGGCAAGCCCAGCGCTTTGCTGGTCCCTCTTCAAACTGGGGTGGCTTTTTATTTCAATTTTTTTTTCCTCCCTGGTCACCAGTCAAAGAAACAAAGTGGATTAAATTTACCTGCAATGCCTGGCTTTGCATGACATTTGCAGTACACTAATTTTTGTGTGCCCAGATGATTGCTGGAGAGAGATAGAGATATATATACACATTTTAAGTATCCCCGAAACAAAAAAATGAGTGAGTTTGGGGGCAAAGATTTCCTTTCACGTGCACATCCCCAGCGGGGCGGGAGGGTCCCATGCTGACCTGGCTGCGGGATGGGGGGGACGCCTGCGGCGCCCGGTCCTGAGCGTGCATGGGAGCATCTCACCATGAATAAACTCCTCCCGTCAGCCCGGCTGGTTGTCTCCCTCCTCCTCATCCTGGGGTGCCAGGGGGCTGGTGGTGTGGCAAGAAGCGGGTGGGAGGGGGCAAACCTAGGGGAGGTTTAATGCTTCCCCCCAAAATCCGGGGTGCAGCAACACCCAGGGCGGCATCTCGCGAAGGGGATGGATGGAACATCCNTAGGGGCATAAAAGACACGCACGAGCACTCCACATCCCGAAGCCCCAAGTATTGTCAGTCTCTCTCTTTTTCGACGTCGCAACATGTTTTGGTAAAGCCAGCAAAATGGAGAAATGTCTTCGTTTGCGTTTTGGTCTTTCCTTGCCGGAAAGGTGACGTTAATGCCAAGCGGCCTCGGCCTCTCCCCGCGCTGCTCCGGCCCTCCCCGCGCCCGGGGCCGAGGTGTGACGGCCTGGGGACGCTGCGGTGGCACGTCCTCCGCACCTTCGCCCCGCCTTCACCCCCTCACCCCCCCGTCTCATTGGATTCGTTTAGCTTTTCTTTTTTTTTCTTTTTTTTCTTTTTTTTAAAAATAAGAAAAATAAAAAAAAAGAAATGTAATGCTTTCATGGATAAATGACAGGCGAGTAAAAGCAAACCGGTCCTGAGAGCCCTTTCCCGGGGCCAAGCTCTCCAAGGCTGCCGGACTCAACCGCGCCGCTTGGCCTGGGCTCCTTCTGCAGGGGAAGGGGGGGCCAAGCGCCGGTCTCGGGGTGCTCCCGGCCCCCGCCACGGCCTCCCTGGGCTGTGCTTTGTCCCCGCCGGCCCCGGTTTGCCTAGAGGAGGAGCAGCAGCAGCAGCAACACCGCCGCTCGTCATAACTCGGTGATCTCCAGCGGGCTCTCCATGATCACCTCCCGCATCTTGTGCAGGGGGGTGGACTTGGCCGACTCGGTGCGGGCGTTGTGGTCGCTGTAGCCCCCGCAGTCGGCGGTCAGAGTCTCCAGCGAGCGACCCAGCACCTTCTGGTCGTCCTCGGGCAGGCTGTTGAGGTCGGAGGCGAGCAGCGTGCCCGTGCTGCCGTGCACCACGTGGATGCCGTCGGGACCTTTCAGCTCCACCGGCTGCTTGTGTCGGAAGCGGAGGCTGCCCTGGCCGGGGCCACGCTCCTCCTCCTCCTCCTCCTCCATCTCCTTCTGGATCAGCTGCAAAAGGTCCATGGAGCGGGGGAATTACCACTGGGGCCAGAGCAGATCCTGGCTTCCCCACCTCCGAAACTCCTGCAACACCGGAGCCCAGGGGGAGGGACGGGACCCTCCTCTTCCAGAAGCAACCTCCGAGCATGGTGGTGAGGATCACCAGCGCGATGATGATCTCCAGCCGGATCACTCACCCATCAGGTGGGTGCCCTGGCTCAGGCTCCGGCTGCTGGCTGGATGGTGAGTCCTGCCGCAGCCCCCGCAGTGGCCGAGGAGGGGGTTTGGACCAGGGTTGGGATTTGGGGTTGTAGGAGTGTGGTGGGGCAGGAGGCAGCCAAGGAAAGGAGGCAAGGGAAGGCTGGATGGGCTGGAGGGGGATAAGGGCAAGGAGGGATGGAGGGCAGAAGGGCTGAAAGGTGTCTCCTGTCCCACTGCTCACCTCCACTCCATTTGTCCTGTATTTTGACCCCCATGAAGAGGGGGAAGGTGGCAGGAGGAGCTGCTTCTCCCCACACCAGCCCTCCTGCACCAAAACCTTCTGTCCCAACCTTTTTGCCTCAAAAACCTGCTGGGTTGATAAGCTCAGCGGCACAGAGGGGAGGGAAGATGTCCCCGTGTGTGTGGAGGGACCCGTAGCTTCTTGGCCAGCTTCAACAGAGAGGTGGGGAGGTGATGGACAGAGCCCACCCCACAAAGAAGGGGTGACCGAGGGAGTGACTGTGGGGAACCGGCAGCCTCGGTGGAAAATCAGCGCCTGGCTCATTTTGGCCAAGCAGAGAATGGGGGGAACACCTGGTGACGGGGACGGCGGCCATGGGGAGTGACCGCAGCCTGGGGGGGCCGGGAAGACACACTGCATCCCAGAGGGCACGGCAAGCATCTCCCCACGCCCATGCACACCCCGTCTACCTCCGAGACCGAGGAGCGGTCCCCCTGACTGGCGGTGGCCTTATGCACCATCCGCTGGGCAAAGAGCTTTTTCAAGCGCATGTAGTCATCCAGGACCACCTTCAAGAGAGAGCCCTGGGCGGAGGGGGGAAAGACGAGAGGGTTACCCAAGGGAAAGGGGTTGGTTGGAGGGAGGCTGGCCTGATCCCAGTGTTTTGTTGGAGCAACGTCACCCTCTGGTGCCACAGCCATGAACCTGGAAGCTGTGGAGGTAGGAGAAAACCCCTCGGTGGAAGATGCCTGCACTCATTGCTCACCTTGATGGGTCCCTCCCGCATGATCTGCCCCAGCTTGGCAATGTTGTCGTACTCCTGGATGGCTGCCCGCAGGTAGCGGTCGTCCTCAGGCTTGGCTGCCGAGGGCTCTCTCCCGAAGGTCCCCTGTGGGAGGAGAGAGTGGCTGAGGAGGTGGCGTGAGTGTTGGGTGCGGGGACGAGGTGTCCCGATGGGGGCCGTGTCTCACGTGGGTGCGGGCAGGGCTGTTCCAGAGGTCGGTGATCTCGCTCAGGTTCTCCGGCAGGTCATCCTCGTGCTCTGCCTGCGCCGCCAGCTCCATGTTCCTGCAGAAGGGGTCCAGCCACACCGGGTTGGCCCTGCCCAGGGGAGAGAAGCAGCCCTTAGTGCAAGCAAAGAGTGGCAGCACCCCTAACCCCATCCAGAGCCCCGATGCTGAGGTCGTGCTGCCTCCTCCTGCCCTGTGCAGCCATGGATTTGGCTGCTCTGGATCCGGACGAGTGTTGACACCTGCCCGTCATCTCTGCTAACCCCAAGCCTGGCCAGTATTGGCAGAGATGGAGTCACAGGAGGAGGCACAAGGTCTTTTGGCTTTGAAAGCTCTCACGGCAAGCACGCGTCCCGGGGCCAGAGTCATGCCCCACATGGCACGCCTGGCAGCATCCCTCCGTGGAGCGGAGAGGCATTGCGTCTCCACCTCCCGCGCATCATAGAATCATAGAATCATAGAATCGCTTTGGTTGGAAAAGACCTTTAAGATCATCGAGTCCAACCTTTAACCTAACCCTGCCATCCCACCACTAAACCATATCCCTAAGCACCTCATCTATCCTTCTTTTAAATACCTCCAAGGAAGGGGACTCTACCACCTCCCTGGGCAGCCTATTCCAGAGCCTGACAACCCTTTCAGTGAAGAAGTTTTTCCTAATATCTAACCTAAACCTGCCCTGGCGCAGCTTCAAACCATTCCCCCTCGTCCTATCATCTGTTACCAGAGCGAAGAGGCCGACCCCCACCTCACTACAGCCTCCTTTCAGGTAGCTGTAGAGGGCGATCAGGTCTCCCCTCAGCCTCCTCTTCTCCAGACTAAACAACCCCAGTTCCCTCAGCCGTTCCTCGTATGACTTGTGCTCCAGACCCCTCACCAGCTTGGTTGCTCTCCCTGGCTGCGAAATGTAGGCATCCCTCTCGGGAGCAGCCTGCGATCCAAAGAGGTGGAAACTGGGGAGGGAAGGGGAGAACTCACCCATCGAAGGAGTATTTGTTGGTGTTTGGCATGTCCATGATGTCCATGAAGCCTCTGTTCCCTGAAAAAGGCAGGGGTGGGGGTTACAGGGCGGGCAGAGCGGCACACCATGGGGTGGCACATCTTTATCGAGGAGGCAACCTTGGCGACCAAAAAAGGCACCAGTGGTATGAGAAACACACTGGGATGCAGCTGATAACGTGGAGCCTGGGTGCTGAGAAAAGCCTCCCACCATCGCGCCTCGCTGGGTGGGATCGCTTCTGATTTACACCCCTCTGACATCCCCTCGCGTCTCCCTGTGTACCCCCTTCATAGAATCATAGAATCATTGAGGTTGGGAAAGACCTTTAAGATCATCAGGCCCAACCGTTGGATCATCAAGTCCAACCGTTGGATCATCAAGCCCAACTGTCAGATCAAGCCCAACCATTGGATCATCAAGTCCAACCATTGGATCATCAAGCCCAACCATTGGATCATCAAGCCCAACCGTTAGATCAAGCCCAACTGTTGGATCATCAAGGCCAACTGTTCATATACCCTGCTGTCTCATGCATCTGGAAAACCCCAAGCACTGCTCACCGGTGGAGCCAGCCACTATGGCTTTCAGTTTCCTTTTGTGCCTGCAAAAGAAATACAGTCCATCAGGGAAGAAAAGAAAGAAGATGCTTGAAGGGAGAGAGGGACACAGATTTCCAATAAGCCTGCAAACAGCCCCTCTACCTATAAGGGTGGCGAGCCTGTCGGGGAGAGGTGCTATCAGAATTAGAACCATTATATTTTGGGAGCAGAGGGGCAATTTCTGGATGCAGGCTGAACCCTGCCATGGAAGGTGTTGGGAAGCTGATGGCCTCCTTTGCTTGCTGGCTTTGCCAGGGCCGGGAACAGCCACACGGGTCGCCCTGGCCCGTGGGGAGATTGCAGCCAGTAGGGCAGAGCCTGGGCGTTACTCACACTGTCCGGTAGTACCAGTTCATGAGGATGAAGAGCATGGCAGCCAGGAAGAGCAGGACGGCCAGCACGATGATTGCCATCTAGGAGAGATGGAGGGGTAGTGGCAACCTCTGGCACAGAGCCAGCGCCTGGTGCTGGGCACCCACCCATAATTATTTGGGTGAAACATCTTTCCAGGCCATGGAGGGCAATGGAGGGCCGTGGAGGATGGGAAGGGACATTGTCCCACCTGCGAGCAGCAGCCATCTCCAGCCCCAGCTGGGCTGTTACCTGAAGAGCTGAGAGGTCATCTGGAGCCTGGGCGGTGATAGCAGGCTGCACGTCCAGAACGTTGTAGTTCCTGAAGAGGTTCCTCAGCTGCTCCTTGTTCTCGTCTATCATCTGAATCACCCTGGGAAGAGAAGAGTTGCTTGGGCATCTTGATGTTAATGAGGCTCCCTGAGGACTCAGCGGGCCAGGCTGGGTGATGGGCCAGGTGGCGTACCGCTCCACATCCAGGATGCGGTTGGTCTCCCTGTTCACCACATGGATCAGCAGCTCTGTCTGCGCAAAGTTCACCCGACCTTTCTTGTCAACATGGAACTGGGGAGAGACAGCAAGGTCTGCAGTGCGGGACGTGTCACCTCCTGGGACATCTCCCGAGCATGCCCCGAGGTGTGCTGGCATGGCAAGAGACCCGCAAGCCTGGCATGGGGTCGGACTGGACCCCTTCGATACACCCCAGCCTGGGGTTTATCTGTCACCTTCAGAGCTCAGGGGTGTCTATGGTTGAGACAGACAGGCCAACCTCAAAGGAGACCTCCCAAGCAGCTTGTGGAAGGTTTCCTACCCCTCAAAGCAACCTCAAAGGTGGGGATGGTTACCTGCACGTCATCCGTGTTGACGATGGCGCCCGTGATGTTGGAGAGCAGGCTGATGAACTCCTCCTCGAACTGCCTGACTTTGTCAGGGATCTCATTGATGATGATTTTGACGCGCTGGTCATCCCGCAGGATGTAAATCCCCACAATGGCCGTGTCGTTGTGGCCCACCAGGTCAGAGGCCATGATGTCCACCACAAAGTAGCCAGGGTTGTAGGCCGTGAAGAGGTCAAAGGTTCGCAAGATCCCATCAAGGGTTCCTGGGGGAAGGATGGTCACAAGCCCAGGATTAGCGACCATGGCCATGGGGACGTCTTTGGCCACAGGGATGTCTTTGGCCATGGCCCTGTGCTCCCATGGTATGCAGGGTACACACCGATGCTGAAGATGTTGGCCACCTCCTCGGAGTCATTGGAGTGCTGCTTGATGTAGCGGATGCCCAAGATGTGGTACAGGACCAGGCTGTTATTGCCCACATCGGCGTCCACTGCGACCACTCTGATCAGCTCCGATCCCACCTTAGCATCAGTGGCAACGCCTTTGAGAGACAGACAAGACAGGGACCTGGGGCTGGGCTGGCTCTCACTGCCCCTTCAGCTGGCTGGATTGTCCCTGGAGCATCCTGGTGCCCCCCCAGTCCCTGGCACCCCTTACCTGCCGTGTACTCTGACTTGGTGAACTGGGGGGACTGGTCATTGATGTCATCCAGGAAGATCCGCACCTCCTGAAGGGTCAGGTCCCCGCTGAGGTCCCAGGGCTGGGCTCTGCCTGCCCGCTGGCCCCGGGGAGGGGACCAGTTCCTCTGGCTGGATGCTTTGACGATGATGGAGTAGTATGGCTCCTTCTCCCGGTCCAGGTCTCGCAAGACCTGCAGCTTTCCCTCTCGGCTCAGCTGGAAGTTGCTCTCCTGGTTCCCAGCTGGGTACAGAACGGAGTCCCCCCCTTTGGGCTCAGCATTTCTGAAATGCCACCTTGCCCGTTGACCAGGGCAGAAAGGCAGCAAGGAGATGATGGGAGTGACAGAAACCCTTGGTGAGGGGTGTGCAGGGGGACACAGAGCTGTCCATCTCCTCCTTGCTCGACACCCACCTGCTATGAAGTAGTAGACGATGGCGTTGGAGCCCTCATCCGCGTCCACCGCCCCGGTGACGTTCCCCACCACGGTGCCTGGCCGCGAATGCTCGGGGACAGAAAGCGCCTGGTACTGGGGACTGTCCCTCTGCCAGAGACCCCAGGAGAAGGGAGGGTTATGAGCATTGGGGTGGCCTTAAACAAAAGCTGACAAATCCCATCGTGCATCCACCATGGTGATTCCCAGTGGTGAGTGCTCCACCACACCTGCTCACCAGCATCCCCATCCCTGCATCCCCCGTGTCCCATCCCCTCCATCCCGGTGCCTTACAGGTGGCCTAAAGAAGATGGGCTCATTGTCATCGATGTCATCGAGTGTGACCTGGAGGGGCTGCATGGTCTCGTAGGCTGGCTGGCCCTGGTCGCAGGCCACGATGATCAGCTGGGGAGAGAGGCAAAAGGGCCTTCCTGGGCAAAGCCACGTGGGCTGGGAGACATGGCTGAGGACAGCTGGGTGGCGGAGGATTTTGGGGGGATTTAACAGGGAATTGGGAGTTGGCCCACCGGGATGCAACTCCCCGATGGCACTTGATAACCACCCAGTTCCTGCTAAGGTGTGACATCTTCATGACTGCAGCAGATGACCCCATCCCCACCACATCATCCCGCCAGCCCCACACCAGCCCCACGGCCTCGACGACCATCCTGGCCACCTCATGGGCACACTGCCTCCTGACTCACGTTGTACACCGCCTGCTTCTCCCGGTCCAGCCGCATGGCTGTCTGGATCAGCCCGCTGACCGAGTCGATGCTGAAATACTCCCAGTCTTTGTTTCCCGCCCCGGTTTTCAGCAAGTTGTAGAGCACTGCTCCGTTGAGGCCCTCGTCTTTGTCTGTGGCATAGACCTCGTAGACGTTGGACCGCAGGGGGATCTCCTGCTTACACATGCACAGCCCCTCAGCCCTGGCATTGCACGCAAGCCCCCTGCTCCCCCTGCCCCTCCAAACCCCCTTGGATTGAGGTCAGCAGGCTCCCACTGCCCAAAACCCAACTGGAGACTGGCAATGTGGAGCCATGATTCCCTTCAGCAGGGTGGCTGTTCCATACATGCCCTGGGGACTGGCTGCGACAAGCCTGGCTTCCCAGAAAGGAGAAACATCTTAAATGTCAGCATTTCATCCCACAGGCTCGGCACGCAGTGACCGGCTGTTTCCTTATTTTGTGTGCTGCCAGGGTTTCTGTTCCCCAAAGCTGCCCCAGCATGACCGCTCCCATGTACGGAGAGGTGCTGTTGTTGACCATCAAGCCTCATGACCCAAACCTTCTTGCTGCATGTTGAATCAAGGTCTTGTTCCACCCCCCCAGGAGTTCGGGTTTTGCCACCAGTAGGCAGGAGCGCTCCCGGGCACGGTCTTGGCATGCCATCACCCCTGCTCCCTCTCAAGGGATTTACCTCCTTGATGTGAAGGATGGTGCCGTTGGGCGGGCGGATGAAGACGGGGCGGTTGTCATTGATGTCGATGACCTCGATGTGGAGCATGGTGGTTCCCCAGAGAGGGGGACGTCCCTTGTCCGTGGCCACCACAGTCAGGTTGAACCTCTCGTAGGACTGCAAGCGCCGGCGGGACACGACGAGCCCGGAGTCTTTGTTGATCTTGAAAGCCTCTGGGGGGGGAGAAAAACCACATCTCTGGCTCAGGACACTTTACATCAGATAAATTACAATTAGAAACCAGTATACCAGCTGAAGGACACCCCTCACTGGTGGGAAATCCCTGTCAAGGGGCGATGGAGCAGAGCCAGCTGCCTAAGGCCAGGGGTGTGGATGGTCTCGAGGTTTTCCAGAGCATCCCTGCCCACTGCTGCATCCCTGCCACTGGGCAGTGCCAAGGGCCCTGCTCCCAGGCCAGCCCTGGCTGTGTTTCACTCCTGCCCAGGCTTGGACAGGGCAGTGGTTGGAGAAGCCCGTGGGTCTCAGGAAAATGAACATTCTGCCATTCCCCTCTACATTTTTGCTGGCTTTTGCCTGGTTCCCATCAGTGTGCAGAGTTATACCTGATTTCAGGCACTATCACTGTCCACCCACAACCTCCTAGGCCTTCCTAGCTTTCCTCTAGAGTGTGCAGTGAGTTTGCTACAAGACACACTTGCATACATAGAAAGCCCTGCTGGCATGGGGGAGACAAGATAAGGCAAGGCTGGACTGCAGGACAAAGGCAGGCAAAGCCATAAGATGCCACGCCACGAGGAACTGAGAAGTGTGGAGCAATATCGAAAGCTCCATGCTTTCTGTATTGCTCCTGGGATTGCGTGTACGACCTTGCTCCAACCCCCCCGCAGGACATGGGATGTAGGCTTGGCCCCTATGTCTCCTCCAATTGCTCCTCATCATAACACTCTTCCCTGGGGAGGAGCCCCCCCACCGCCAGCACCTACCCGCGCCGGGGCCCTCCATGCTGTAGGTCACCACGCCATTATCCCCTTCATCCAGGTCGGTGGCGGTCATGGTGATCACCGACGTCCCCGCTGGCTCGTTCTCGTAGACGCTGGTGCTGAACTGGCTCTTGCTGAACTGGGGCCTGAAGTCGTTGATGTCCAGGACTGTGATCAGCACCTTCGACAAAGCAAAGCCAGCTGGGTGACGCGAGGCTGGAGATGGCCGGGCAGCCCCCGGGGACCGTACCCCTGCCGTGACCCGTGGCTCCGCTGCCGGAGTGCGGTGCCCTTCCTGCTATTTGTTTAGCTCCGCTAGCTGAATTCCTGCCTCCAACAATGGGGGCCACCACCGCCGGGGCGCCCATTCACGCCGAAGCACTTGCAGACAATAGCGTCACCCTCTCCTCTGCCCCTCCTGCTCCGTCCCCTCCTGCCAACGTGCCCTCTCCACAGCACCATCCACCCCGCAGGTCATCTGCTCTTCCTCCTGCCTAATTCCTCCTCCCCAGAGCCACCAGCAAGCCTGCTGGGGAGGAAAGCCTGAGGTCTAAGACCTTTTTGCTGGGGACCACCCCACGAGCCCTACCTGCACGGAATTCTCCCGACGGTTACTGGAGACGTCCCCAGGGTTATCCCTGGCCACGGCTGTCAGCGTGTAGTGATCCTTCTTCTCCCGGTCCAGGGCTGACAGGATGTAGATGTCACCCTGTAGCACACAGAGACCTTCAGGTGGATCTCGTCTGGCAGAGCTGGTACTCAAGAAGGGGCAGAAGGTGAGGTGTGGGAGCAAGGCACAAGGTGGGACCACCTCACCCTCTCCTCCCTTTCCCCCCTCTGTTCCGGCCTGGGTTGGCTCCTTACCGTGTTGGGATTTATCCCAAACTTGCCCTCTCCATCCCCCAGGCTGTACTGGATGAGAGCAAAACGCCCAGAATCTGCATCCGTGGCCTTGACCCTCAGGATGACCGTACCCAACGGCACGTCCTCAAAGACAGCTTTCTGCAAGCAAAGGGAGGGGGCAGGACTGGTTGCCGCATCACTTGCTGTTTTAGTGGGCAGTAACCAAGGGTGCAAGGTGGCACCCAGGGGTGGCCACAGCTGAACCCAGAACGAGGGGTGCACAGAGAGTACATTGGTGGGTTGACCGTCTTCTTCAGACAGTTCAAGCACAGACAGAGGGAAGAGAAGATGTCCCCGGAAAACCCTTACTTCTGTGCCAGTCTTTTCCAGGCAGGCACTGCCCAGCCCCACATGGACTTGGATGGGGGGCAGCCCAGCTCACCTGGTAGGATGGTTGGCTGAAAACAGGATTGTTGTCGTTGATGTCCACTATCTGGAGGTACACAGGGATCTCCGCAGATCTGCGGGGAGAGCCGTTGTCGGAAGCTCGGACAGTGAAGTTCAGCCACTGCACCTCCTCGTAGTCCACCGTCCTGTTGGCCACGACCTTCCCTAGAGGATGGCAGACCCTAAAATGAGAAACCCGCCCCATGCCACCGACCTGCCCCAGACTCCCACCTCCCCAAGCCACCGACCTGCTGACTGGTCTTCGAGGCAGGCGTAGCCTTCTGGGGAGAGGTTCAGCAGCTCGTAGGTGATCTGCCCATTGGCACCTTTGTCCGGGTCCACTGCTGAGATGGAGATGAGTGTGGTGCCCTGTGTGGCTCCCTCCAGGATCCTCTCGGTGAAATAGGTGACTCCGAAGGGGCGGAAGCGGGGTGTGTTGTCATTGACGTCCAAGACGTTGACTGTCAGCTTGGCTGTGGCCATGGTGGAGACCACAGGGGACGAGAAGAGGAAGAGGATAAATGAGAAAGAGAAGGGACGGAAGGATGGGAGGAAGGAGGGCTGTAAAGGTACAAGCATGAAGCTCCAGGAAAGCCAACTAAATGAGGCTGGTTCATCAAGTAAAAAGGCAATATCCATCAAAGCTACTATGCCCTGAGCTGGCTGTGGGACAGTCTCACCGACTTCAGACCTACTCCTGATCTGTGTGTGCCTTCTCACACACGGGCCTGGGTTTACCAGGTATCGTGGGCATGGGCATGAAGAAATGGGTGTCTCCCATGGTACAGTTATGGGCACACAGTCCTCTCCATCCCCAGTGCAGCCCTGGGCTGTCCAGGCCATTTGCTAAAAGAGGGCTCAGAGGAGAACCCAAACCTGCTGGGAGCTGGTCCAGGACTGCTCCTGCTGGAAATGTTGCTGGTCAGGGTGGAGAGGGAGGTGGGAGAGCTGCCGGCTACCCAGAAGCTGTACCCAGAAAGGCTGTGCCAGCGCCCAGCAGCCCCCAGCCCCGGCCCTGTGCAGGAGCCCACGCTTACCATTGGGCACGCTGACCGAGCGGTCGATGACTTCGCTGGCATTGTCGTGGACGGAGATGGTGACCTCGTAGGTGGCCACCAGTTCCCGGTTGAGAGGGGTTTTGATCTTCACAGCTCCTGGGAACCCCAAAATGATGGGGGTCACAGGCTGTGCCTGCGGGCCCCCCCCACTGAGGACCCTCGGCAGACCCATCTGCACCAGCCAACTGCTGCACCCTTGGCTGCCCTTGCTCTCCTGCCTCTCCCCAAAGGCTGAACGGGGAAAACACTTGCCAGCTACGGGAGGAGACAACTTCTATCCCCCTGCTCTCCATCTCCTGCCTTCCTGCCTGCTCCGCTCTGCCCAGCTAACCGGGTCTCACGCTACCTCAGCCGGGGTAAGGATGCCCAACCCCTTCCACCTTAGCTTTTAGCATCTGGGTGTCTTTAAGGGTCTTGTCCCATATCCTTTCCAGCAAGGGTGCTTTTCTTTCCCAGATCAGCTCTGTGCTTCCAAAACAGATGCAGGGAGCTCCTGGCCCTCCTTCCCCGAGGGTAGAGCCCACCGCCCACCACTTACCCCAGACTTGCCCCCCCAATGCCCCAAGCGAGGGTGCCCGTGTCCGGTCTGCCAAGGCTGAGCAGCCCCCAGCCCGCAGCGGGGCCGCCTGCGGTGGTGATGGGTGAGATGGAGGGAGGCGACGGATGGCATGGAGGGAGAAGTGAGCACAGACACAGAGACAAACCTGGCAGGCCGAGAGCCGGAAAGAATAGGGTTAGTTAAGTCAGTTGGACAGGGGAGAGAGGAGAGGGCAGGGTGAGACGAGGCAGCCGGAGGAGGAGAGCGGGAAGGCAGGAGGGGAGCATCATCTCCCCATGCCTCGGACACCTACCTCCAGGCAGAGAAGAAGAAGAAGAAGCAGAAGCGAGGAGAGGGGTCTGTACCGCCCACGCCGCCCTTCCCGCTCTCCTACCTGTCCTAAAATCCACCACGAACGCTCCTTGCTGGTCAGGGACCAGCGCATCCGTGTCGTCGCGGGCCACGATCTCCAGCAGGTAGTACTCCAGGCGGGGGTGGAGGTCGCGGTCAATGGCAGTCACCTCAGCCACCACGGTGCCAGGGGCGGCCGACTCAGGGATGCTGACTGTCTGGATGGGGTTGATGAACTCGGGTCGGCAGTCGTTGACGTCGTCGATGAAGAGGCTGACGGTGGCAGTGCCTGAGAGCGCCGGCGTGCCCTGGTCCACGGCCACCACCGTCAGCCGGTAGACATCGCGCTCCTCCCGGTCAATGCTGATGTTGGCCACGTGGATCACCCCTGTGGCAGCGTCGATCAGGAACCTGTCCTGGCCGCCACCCTCGATCCGGTAGTCCAGCTGCTGGTTGAGGCCACTGTCAGCATCTGTGGCCACCACCTGGAGGACGGAGAAGCCTGGAAAGGGGGGACACAGCCCTCTCAAGTGAGGGTCGGAGGGCAGCAGCAAGCAGCCCCCAGTCCCAAGGCAAATACCATCAAGCAACGTGGGCAGCCCCAATTCCCAAATTTTCCTTTCAACCCCATCCTGGCCAGGTCTGACACTGGAAGCTGGATCTTCACGGTCCCAGGGGGACACCCAGGTCTTCTCATCGCCCACCCTCACATCCAGTCTTGGCCCTCTCCTGACCTGGGGGACTATTTTCCCGCAGCCGTGCCGTGATGGATGCTGGCTGGAAGATGGGGCGGTTGTCATTGTCATCCAGGACGGTGATCGCCAGGCCAGCGGTGCTGTTCAGCCCCCCCACATCACGAGCCACCAGCGTGAACTGCAGGCAAGGGTCTGGCAAAGCCTCTCGGTCTATCACGTCACCCGGCTTCACCGAAACGACACCTGGAGGAGGGGAAAAGGCCAGTAACAAACCCCACGGCTGCATGGTGGCCCTGGGCTGGGGCTGGGGACCTGCTGAGCCACCCCACCTGTCCTGTTGTCGATAACAAAGAGGTCCAGGGGTGCCTCCAGGAGCTGGTAGGTCACCACGGCGTTGCTGCCCTGGTCGCTGTCCAGAGCTAGGATGGGTCCATTGAGCACTGTGACCAGAGTCCCTGGATGGGATGACAAGGGTTAGGGAGCATGGCATCCCCCTGCGGAGCCCCCCCAGTCCCCCTCCCGCCCTGGTGACGCATGAGGGACAGCAATGAATGGATGGAGGAGGTGACAGAGCGGGGCCTCGCAGGGCACGAGGCAGCGGGGGGGCGGCTGCTGCAGCCTTGCAGACCGACTCGCGAGGCCCAGGCCAGGTGGCGGGACGTCCGGCTAAAAACAAACAGACAGACACATCCGTCAGACCCAGCACCCTGCCGCGGAGGGCATCACCTGGAGGCACCCAAACCTTATTGCCTGGGATGTCCCTCGATGGTGGGACAGTGAGGTACCTGAGGTCTTGGAGCAGGGAGCGATTTAAATGGCAGGAAGGCAATGAAAAAAAGAAGAATATTTCTAGCCCTTTGGCTGGGAAATGTCTACGTGGGCAGGCTGGACTGTCCTATTTCTAAGCCCTGGAGCAAGGCAGCTCCAGGTGCTGATGATGGAGAGATGGCACCCCATCCCCTGCACGGACGTTAGGCAGGTTGGTGCCCTGAAGGCTGCCCCCAGGGCTTGGTTCAGACCCCAGGCACCTCTTGCTGTCTGCAGCTGAGCAATTCCCAAATGGGGCCAACATCTCGCAGGGTTGTGCCTGACCAGTGCCAGGAAGGGTTTCCACCAGCAGCATGGACCAAAGCCATGGTCTCCTCGAGGCTGACCTCCCTGGGCGGTCGGCAGAAGCCCCTCATACTCAGCATCCCCGTCCCACTGCCCTGCAGCCTTTCCTTGCTCAGTGTCTTCGCTCCTCCATGACGGCCAGGAGACACCTCCCCTCACCCAGCCCCAAAGGGAGTCTCCAGGGAGTGAAGAGAGACCTACCTGCGGGTGAGTTCTCCATCACCTCCGCCTGGTAGGAGCTCTGGGTGAAGAGGGGGCGGTTGTCATTCTCATCCGCTATGGAAATGACCAGCAGGTCAAAATCCTAAAGGAAAATGGGGACAAGAGGGTGATGACCGTGACGTCCTCTCCTTGAGCTCCTTTCCTCCCTACTCTCCCACCACCAGGGTCAAAGCTGGAGTCCTGTGCAACCACCCCGGAGGGTCTGCAGGGACCCTCACCCCGGGCTGGGCATCCCTTCCCAGCCACCTGGCGGGGCCAGTGATGTTCCAGTGTCATTGCTGTTGTCCAGCTCACCAGCCCAACTCCGTCCCACCTTCTGTGACACCTACTGCTGTTGCATGGAGTCAACATGAGATGTTGGCCTCACTCTAAATCCTACTGGTCCTGTTGTCTGATGGGCGGGGGGTTGCAGCCTCCCTCCTTGTGACCCCCAGATGCTTTTGGGGGATAAAGCTGCTATTGGAAATGCTGTGGGTAAATGCACTGCCTGGTTTTGGCCATGGCAGGAGCCCCTTCTCCCACCCGCCCAGCTGCCTGTGCTGCTGGAGGCCCTGGCAGTGTCCATAATTACCCGCCTGGCATTGCGTATGTTCTCGGGGTTGTCCTTCACCGTGATGGTCAGCCTGTACTCCGCCACCTGCTCCCTGTCCAGCGGGCGGTTTACGTAGACGATGCCGCTCTACCGAGAAAAAAGGGAGGAAATAGGTAGAAGGGACATGAGGAGCGTTTCCCCCGGGGCTTCTCCTGCCAGGGCAGGGTGCCAGAAGGCACCCATGGGACCCTCTGTGTCCTGGCACCCCACCCCCCTGGGGCCGTACGGTGCTGTTGATGTAGAAGGCGTTCTCCGTGTTGCCCGATGTTATGTTGAAGGTCAGGAGGGCGTTCGGCCCCTTGTCCGCGTCCCGGGCGAGGACACGGGTGACGAAGCTGGAGACAGGGGCGTTCTCGCTGAGGGTGAGGTTCATCGGGAGGTTGAGGAGCACGGGGTCGTTGTCATTGATGTCCAGCACACGGATGCCCACCACCATCTGCCGGGGAGAGAAGTGGTGCAGGCACATGGCACCTTTTTCCATCCCTCCCATCCCGGAGGAAGGAGCTGGGCATGGGGGATGGCACCCTGCAGCCCCCCCCCATGCTGCCCCAAGGGACTCACCGTGGAGTTGAGCGGGGGAACCCCCCGGTCCCGGGCAGCAATGGTGAGGTTGTAGAAGGGGATGTTTTCGCGGTCCAGCTCAGCATCCTTCCGCACCCGTAGCTCCCCTTCCACCGGGGAGATCACAAACTCCCCTGCCGGAGACAGTGGGGCCCTGGCTTGTGCTATGCTGCTGCGAATGGCCCAGCTCCCCAGGGGGACGGCTTGTTTCGGAGCCGGGGGACAGGCACCATGGCAGGCTTGGGGACAACAGCCCCTTGTTGCAGATATGGGAGGACTGTGGGCAGCTGGGGTCTATCCCGGGGACCGATGCATCCCCAGGTACCAGCAGGAGCAGGGGGTGTGGGTTGAATGGCTAAATAAGAGGGGCTCAAATGCCTTGGTTGGACCTTTCTGAAGGTGCCAACAGCCCTCCAAGAACCTGCCCATGCCCCGTGATGGCCAGAGCAGGGTGGGCTACACTGCACAGACCCCCCTGAGCTAAGGGGCTGCGTCCCGGTTGTTCTGGAAAAGCTTTGCAGTGGGGTCAGCTTGGAGCCGGGACTGGGCTCTGCCTTCCAGATACCCTGGGCTCAAGTCACCACCCACTCACAGAGGGACAGTTGTACGTCCCCATGGCTGGGGATGTCCCATGGCCCCTCTGCCACCTGCTCCGGGGTGGTGCTGGTGGGGCCAGAGCTACAGCTTCACCCTGGGGTGCAGAGCAACTCCGTCCCCAAACGCCCTGCCTACCCCGCTTGTACCTCTTGCTTTCTCCTTCTGTGGTTTGGGGTTTTTTTATTGTTTAGCAGATTTTCCCCCGCCTCCCTTGCACAAGCCCCGGCCACCCCCTTGGCCGGCCACGAAGAGGTTAAGTTTCCTGTTGCTCAAACAGGATTTCCTGGTGTCGAAAGGCTGAATTCGCAGAAGCGCCCGGCGGGGAGGATGGCTTTTCTGAAACGCTTCCGCCTGTGCTCCTGCTCCTGCAAGCCGGGTTGCTCCATGGGGCAGCCCGAAGGAGAGGTGATGCCCCCACGTCCCCGCTCACCGAGGGGGTCCCCGGCGATGATGCTGTACTCCACTTGCCCGCTGGGTCCTGAGTCGCCATCATGGGCCAGGAAGGTCCAGACACGCGGGCCGGGCTGCCCTTCTGTGACGTCGAAGGGACCCTCATAGGGCCGAGGGAAGGTGGGACGGTTGTCGTTGATGTCGTTGAGGTTCACCAGCACCTGCGGTTCAGGGCGAGAGGGTGGAAGGCAGTGAGAGGAGAGGGATGGAAGGGGAGACCAGCCCGTTGGCCATGAGCATGGGAAGCCATGGACAGACGACATTGCAAAATAACTCCCGTATTTCTGGCTTTGCTGGGTTCACCAAACATCCAGCTCACAGTTCAGAGACTCCAGCTCAGTTACTCCTCATCATGCCCATCCTACAGCAATGCTATGAAACTCCAGCCACACACAGATGTGGCTTTTCAACCTCCGGGCCACGCACCATGACGGAGAAGTCAATGCAGAAGCCAAACGTTCTCCACATTCACATCCTGAAACCCAAGCCGGATAGGCAAAACCCACAGGCATGGATTTGACCATCACAGCCATGAGTTTGGAGACGCCTGATCTCCTCAGCCAGCTGCACGCTTGCTCACCAGGGGCTTTGTTCCTAATGCTGAGTAAACTTTAAAAAATTTGCAGCTTGCAGCCTTATTCCAACACAAAACACCACCAGCGCTGCTGGCGTGTTTCCCCTCCCAACATCCCATCCTATGACACACTTAGCTGGCTAGAAATCAACCCTACAGAGCTCAAAGAGGGGACAGCATCAACAATTTTAGGACAGAGTAGACCATGGGGCTGCTGGTGAAGCTGGGGATCCAAGGAACTCCAGTCTTGCTTTTTAAGTGAGTCATGCTGCATAGAAGACATTTCCATAGCTCAATACTGCATTGAAAAGAGGGTTAACCCCTTGCTAGGCTTCGGGGAACTTGCGCAGAGGAGAAGCCCTGCTGGAGGAAGAGAGTCTCCAGTGGCTAATAAGAGGTTAAGCTTTGGTGGTCCAGGTGGCCACGAGAAAGATACTGAAGGTGAGAAGCTTTCCGACCTCCTGGATTAAAGGACAGTATTTGTTACTGGCTAAATCTAATCTTGACAGCAGAGCGTATCTGAGTCTCCGCTCCGTTTCCTAGCAGTGGAGAAAACAAACACTGGCAGACCTTATCAGGGTGATGGATTTCCCATCACTTGGGATCTTAAATAATCACTAACACCCCCCCCCC
>JAKFQP010001029.1:29105-49356 GCA_023375905.1 Nycticorax nycticorax | reverse complement strand
AGAGCCTTCCTGATGGCGTAACCCAACTGACAAGATGTAGATCTCCCGGAACTCTGTATTTTCTTTAATCTGATGAACTCATTGATGATGTCAGCAACGCAGGATTAAACTGCCAATGATCTGGAGAACGGAGGCTGCTGGAAGCAAGCGTAGTTTCTTCAGACGAGTACCGGCGATGGGGTTTGATGGCACCATGGGTGCATGGCTGCTTTTGTTTCCTTCAGTCTCAGGAGACTACTGGAATTCGGATCCTTCTTCAGCAAGCACCCCCCGCACCTCCACATGCTGAATTCATTTCAGCAGAGAAAGGTTCCGAGAAAAGAAAATTAATATTAATGAGAGCAGGGTTTTTCCTAAACTGCATTAGTTAAAACGCTGAGATTTTTCTATTTTGCTGCTGCTTCAATTCTTTGTGGGTTTCAGCACATCTGCTTTTGGCTTGCGGAACCGTCGGGATATTTACAGCAGTCAGACGAAATCACAAATACGATACAAGCATCTCTCCCTAAACCCAATTTGGATTACATGATGATTTTAGTAGTCAGAACAACTTTCATTTCACTCTGATAAATAAAACCCCCAAGAGGTTTCAGCCTGCAGGCATCATGAAAGGCCAAATCTGCAGCTGGAACGGATATTCCGTGCCATCGGGCTCCTAGGTAAGGCTGTTTTGATCTGGCCCTAGGGATAAATTGATTCCAGGTAGGGGTTGGGGTTTTCTCATTTCTCTAGCGCAGTGTAATATTCACACCAGTGTTTGACCATGCAAAGTGTTTTGATTTGTTTTGATAGCCGGGTTGCAAATATGCGCCGCGGCAGCGCGGTAGCCATCACTGTACAAGAGGAAGCCGTCGCTCTAACGGGCAACATAACACCGGAGTAAGCAACTATCCAACCCTTCCAAGGTCTTGGATTCATAATATTTAATACTAAGCAGCACTGCACCTGTATTTCCCGGGTTTCTTTATCTTCCAGCACCCTTCAAATCAGCTATAACTACAAAAAAGAAGTAAAGCAAACCACACAGCTCAACGGTTCTGCCCTTTCAGGAGCACCACAAGCGGCCCCGTTTGGCAACCAGCCCCACGGCCAGCAGGGCGGCCGCCCGGCCACCTTCCAGGCCACCTTGGAGCCAGCCAGAGCAAGCTGGGCAAAGATCTCCTCTGGCCTGGGGTGCTTTCTAAGGGGAACTGAATCAACGCCGACGAGGCAAGGGCGCGGTAGGTGCCAACACGCAAACCCTTGCCGGAGGCGTCACGCGCCGTTGAAAACCAGCGGCACAAAGGCTGGCTTGAGATAGCGCGTGGTATCGGCAGTCATGGGGTTGTGTCTTCTCATTGCTCTTTCCTTTGCTCGGAGCCGGAGCGCAAAAGTGTATTTGTGGCTGGGGAAATAAAGAACAAATTGGAGAGGGGCCAATAACCCTGAAGAAACCACCGACTTCAAAAAGAGAAAAGTTTACAGTGCAGTTAGTAAAGGAGTGATTTATGCTCGGGGGAACCATTTTGTTGTATCCGACCGTACCCAACCCCTTGTGCTGCGTGTAACATGCTTCGACAAGATGTTCCGGGACTCCCTTTGAAACAGGCAGCCCTTGCAAGGAGGGGAGGTGGGAGACGGGACAGCTCCTGACAAAGGAAAGGGCCAAAACACAGCGATGAAGCCTGCGTAACAGATGATGGAATGAGCCCCAAATTGCTGCCATCTGTTAGCAACCTTTGCCCAGTGAAATGAATTTCATGTGAGGTCAAGAAATCCCAAACTGCCATTTCCTCATTACCATTAACAAGGGCCAGGTGCCACAGAACCCAACGCTGGATCCAGATGTCCTTCATGTGGCTTTGATTACCCTTCTCGGCTTGGCTAACGCTAGGAGGGAACGCATTACAGACGCGCACCCAGAAACACGTTTAATGCTCATTTCTCTGCAATCACGGGCGTTACACACCCTCCACCCTACGGCACGTCTGCAGGGCCGCTACGGGGGGCCGGGGTAGCGCAGGCGTTCCACCAGGGTGACGTTCCAGCAGCCGCAGCTGCAACGTGGGCTCCTGCCATACTTCCCATGACTGTGTAGGAGAAGCCATCCCTCCTGCAAGTGACAGCCGAGATACAGGCAGCAGCTCTCATTGGAATTTCATCAGCATCTTGCTGGATAGTCCTGAATGTCTAAAGAAGCATCGGTTTTCCCTGTCGCTGAAAGGGACGCGCTCAGTCGGGTACAGAAAGACGTGGAAATGTGCGGCTTAGTTTGGCTAAGATGGAACTGTTTATGGCACCGACCAGCTGGATTTGGGTGCCAACCCGGTGCTCCAGCACAGTAGAAGGAATTAGTAATTGCGGAGATTGAGCGTTACGCTGGATCGTGTCCCGGAGGAGGAGCGTCCATGCGCTGCCTGCTCCTGCTTCTGTTCCTTTGCATACAACAGCAGGTCTTTGACTACAAAGTGAAGAAAGAAATTTGTAGACGAGTCAGCACGGCTATGAAATTCAGGAGGGAAGCAATAAATACTTCACATCATGGACTCTACAAGATAATCATTTAACCAGTTACGATCCGCGCCCCAAGAAAATACGGTGGAATAAATTGGTCCAGAATTCCTGTCTCCTGGCTTCTAGCCTTGCCAAACTCATCCTCAGCCACGCATTTCTTTAGGGCCTAAACAAACATCGAGTGAAATTATATCCTGCCAAAACAAACGCAGAGCCTTGTCGTACATCTCTCCAGTCATCTTAATGAGATCTCCACAACGGAAGTACAACATCTACAGGCTCGTGAATATCCATCCCGGAATGGCAACAAACGCTTTGGTGGAAACATCTACGCGAAATGAAAAATCCTCCGACACGCCACAGCGAATCCTCATGACTAAGTGAGGAAGGACAGGAATGCCCACGTGGTGGGAGAGTACCTTCAGCAAAAACCCCGCTCTGACCTGGCACGTGAGAACTTCAGTGGTGACCGATGAAATATTCCTACAGGACAAGCCTAAGCACCGAATTCATGGTCCTAAATAATCGCTGGCTCTGGAGAGATGTCGCCCATCACCCTTTCTAACCTTCTTTCTTATCTGCCATTACACAAACCGCCCTTTTCTCTTGCCGCTCCCAAGGGACACGTCCCTTACCGCGTCCCGCCGCTACGCCTGCCCCAGCCCACGCGTCCCCACCACCTATTTTCTGCCGCAGAGTTTAAATGATTGGCGATTGCCACACAGAGATCTATCTCGGGAACGGCATCCAGCCTCTTCCAGTTCGGGTTGGTATTTCTCAAAGGGGTAGATACAAGAGCTCCTGGCTCCATCTTTTTTCTAGGAATGCTGTTTGTGAGTGGGACAGTTTCAGCGCTCTGATTTGCACCGTGGCCCCTCAAAACCTGCACAAGCGTAACTGCTGGAGCGGTGAACGCTGGCGCAGGAGAAGGAACGTTTCAAGCTGGCTTTGCTGTCAAAGACAGCTCATTGTAAAGCTGAACCCTGGGCATTTGACAAACAGAGCTGGGTGTTTTGGAAGATTGTGCCAGACTGCCAAGGAGCAAAATTTCTCATATAAGTGACTCGTAGAATAAAGCTGCTGTGAGTCCACCCCAAACCAACAGCCCATGCTCGGATGCCTCCGAGACACTGTTCTTACTCCACAGTCTCTGGGGCATCATCTGGACCAAGTTTGTTCATGTCATAGATCATAGAATCATAGAACCATGGAATCGTTGAGGTTAGAAAAGCCCTTCCAGCTCCCCCAGCCCAACCGCGCCCCTACCCCTGCCATCCCACCCCCAAACCCTGGCCCTCAGCACCGCCTCTGCCCGGCTGTTAAATCCCCCCAGGGCTGGGGACTCGACCCCTTCCCTGGGCAGCCCCTTCCAGTGCCTGACAGCCCTTTGGGGAAGGAATTGTTCCCCAGGCCCAACCTCACCCTGCCCTGGCACAACTTGAGGCCGTTGCCCCTCGTCCCATCGCCCCTGCCCTGGGAGCAGAGCCCGACCCCCCCCGGCTCCCCCCTCCTCTCAGGCAGTTGTAGGGAGCGATGAGGGCTCCCCTTGCAGATGCAGAGATGGCTCGGAGCCAGTGGTGGTTGTTAGCTCAAGCACTGTTCCCATGCACCTCTACGTCCAAGGCTTGAAGACACGATGCTCTGGCCTGCTGACCCCGTTAATGGGTGCTGTTGGATTCACTCTGGTTGAGTCCAGCCTGGGCGCCCCAGTGCTGAGCTTCCAGAACTGGGTGCTGTGTGATGGCACTTGCCGTTCTGCAGCCAGCCGCTGAGGTCTAGACGGGATTTTAGTCCCCGCGTGTCAGACCCAAGCTAAGTCTGAGCAAAGCCATAGTTTCTGCAGCAGTGGCCCCGATCTCCACCTTTATTTGCTGGGGTGCCTCGTGCCTGAGCTGGCCCTGTGCTCCCCCGCTGTGCTGGTGCTACAGGAGACCCGGAGACCCTGGCCTTGCCGGGGAGTGCCGGAGCACCCCCCAGATCTGCGGGAGTTACCCTGGAGCCGGCCAGACGGGCGCTGGACCTGCCTTAGGGAGGTCGGCACGGTGCTGGGACGTGCGGCTGCCTCCGTACCACCTCCCCACTGCCAGACCTGGGCTCTCCTGGTGCCCCCCCAGGGCCCACTGCAGAAATAAGGGAGAACCGGCTGGATTCGGCTGTCCTGACAACACCAACAAACCGGGCGCCATGGTATACATCGCATACGGCTTCCACATGCTTGCCTACACACAGCGTCCCTCCGAAGCGCTGCCCCTCGCCCCCGCTCCCCCGGGCAGGGGCCCTCGTGGCATGGGATGGCTCCACAACTTCCCGGGGGCCTGCAGGTAGGATCTGCGGCCGAAGCGGCGGGTGAACCGGCCATTCCTCCCGAGAGGAACGCATCTCGACACCTTCCCTTCCACCACACCGCCGGCGGCACGGCCAGCCAACAGCCCAGGGACGGACAGACCGGCTTTCCCAAAGCGAGGACGCTCCTCTCCGGCAGCTGCCGCGTTTCAAATTTATTAGTGTCAAAAGGGGACATCAGAAGGAGGGGGAGAACACTCTGAGCACGGAAAGGAGCCCCTCCGAGCACACGTGGCACAGAACCAAGCCTTGACTTGCCTGATACCCGCCCGCCATAAATATAGGAACCGCTGCGCGCGAGTCCTGGCGCAAACGCTCCAACCACGTTCCATTTCCAATCCTTGTTAAAGCAAACAAGTATGCAAATGAAGAGAAGCCGCTAAAAAACTAACAAAATTAAAAATTTTTCACGCTGGGCAGCTGCTTGAGCGAGGACCTGCTTAGGGAATGAACCCGAGCCCTCCGGCTGGTTTTGAAGCGCGTTGGAACGGGCGAGCGCCTTTTTCCCGCGCGCCGGAAGCGCGAGCGGCCGCGCGGCTCCTGCACAGCGCTCTGTTAAAAATGGTAGCGGCTTAAGAGCTGGAACTTGGCACAACGTGGCCTCCTCGGCGAAGGCAAGGCTCGGAAGACAAGAAACCGAACAAACTCCTGCCTGTTTGTAGTTGCGCGATCCAAGACGTGATTAAGCGCAGAGGAATGCGATTCAGGGCAGGCATGAATGGAGCGGGACGCTGCAGGAGCCGCTCGGCCGTACGGCCGGTGCCTCTTCGCGGGAGCACGGGGAAAACCACACTCCTCCCTCCCTGACAACTTTCTCAGCCGCTATTTTGGAAAATCTCTCTGGTTACTGCAATTCGGGATTAAAGCCACCTCTCCACTGCTCTAGTCTGTGTTTGGCAGCACTGACTCCCCTGTGCTGTCTGCGGGCCCTCCAAAGCAGGACGCAATGACCAGGTCCCCTCTGGACTGACAGCCCCAGGCCATCACATCCCCAGTTGAGCACTGGGAGAGGCTCTTGCTCCTCCTCATCGCTCCCCTCCAGCAGCGGGTTTATGCGAAGCCACCAGACCCAGCCACCGCAGGTCTGCGTTTGTTGGGAAGGCTCTGGCAGACTTCAGCGGCGTTTGGCCACCGCCGTCTGCTGGATGCAGCTTTAGAAAGACAAACAGCGACCCACTCCCCTCTGCTGCCGACCGAGCCGTGCTCCATCCCCTTGGCTCTGCCCACCGGCCTTGGCACAGATGGCAAAAGGCTGCGTGAGCCCGGAGGAACTCGCTAAAGCTCCGCTGGCGTGGGGAGGGGGATTTGCTTCTCTCCAGACAGAAGCCAGGTCTTCAGCAGACAGCAGCTCCACGCCTCGGTCTACGTTTCAGTGCCTTCACCCCATCGTGATAGGAAGCACCACCACATTATGGCAGCGTTAGGGCAACAGTTGGGCTTGATGATCTTAAAGGGCTCTTCCAACCTAAACCATTCTGTGATTATAGAATAGAATCATAGAATTGTCTAGGTTGGAAAAGCCCTTTAAGATCATCAAGCCCAACCGTTAACCTAACCCTGCCATCCCACCACTAAACCCTGTCCCTAAGCACCTCATCTGCCCTTCTTTTAAATCCCTCCAGGGATGGGGATTACTCAGGGATTTGACTCTTACCTGACACTCAGCCCCCACAGGACAGTGCGATCCATCAGAGACTTCCAGGATTGTGATCCTGATGTGTATCCATGGCTATTCCCTGCCAAGCCTTCCTTCTCCTATCCAAAAGAGTCATCTGCTCGGGGCAGTGCTGCCAGCTGAAGAGCAGGGCAAGGTCTTCACCTCCAACACCGATACATCACGTCCGCACAGACCCAGCCTTCCTTTCCCAAATGCCTACCGACAGATAAACTCCAGAGGCACGGCTGGTTCCCTACAGGACGCCAAATCTTTAACATTTAAATGGGTCTTTCAGGAACCTCTCTAGGTTTGGTATCCTCCGGGAGGCCCATGAACGTGGCTCTCAGTCAGGAGGCACCAACTCAAAGCTTATTCTGGAGCTACGTCTGCCTATATTAGTGAGTTCAGCCATACCCAGGAGTCCTTCTGGCACCGGCACAAGAAAACCTCCAGTGTTGGGGTGTTCGAATGCTCCCTGGCACCGCTGCGACACATTTCAGCCTGCACATTCCCCAGCAGTTCCCAGGCACGCCATCCCCAACACTGCGTGCAGCCACCAGGACTTGGAGGCCAAGCAATCCGCTAGCGCGGGGGCCGGCACCTTCATGCCCGTTGCCCTCAGCATCAGAGAATTTTCCCAAGTGCGTTTCCCAGCGCAGACAGAGCCTGCATGCTACAGAACTTGTCAGCTTAACCAGAGAAGGCGTATAGGGCCGCCAGCGTGGTGGGTGACCGGATTTGGTCATTTCCTTAAATTTATCCCAAATGGGCAGTTCTGTCTTATTCTGTATCAAGCTGCGTGGGCTGCCCACTCCCACCCTCCAGAAGGTGGTCTTCCATCTTCTTTCCAGTGATGAGCATAAATGAACGTCATCCAAGCAAGCTGGGTCATGCTGGGCATACAGCTGGCAGACATAACCCATCCGCGCCGAGAGCTTGCTAACCATCCAGAGTCCCCAGGCAGGTACGGCAGGCGACCGGGGCCGTGCGGCGTTAGAAGCTGACTTGTGGTGTTGAGATGTTAGGAGGAATTCTTCCTGGTTTTGTTGAAACATGTCAGTACGTGACAGTGGGAGTCACCCAGATGTGCGTCCAGGATCCACTCCGGAGAGGCATACAGGACCTCCGGCTGATGCAGAGCTGAACAGCAGTCTCAGACTCGGATATCGACACGACAGGACTTCTTCAGCTGTTACAGGGCTCTTCAAGGTTGGGAATGCCCCATCACAGGCTTCTGCACCTCTTGGGCAGGGACGCAGGTATCATCCCACCTCGTCATCTGGGCTCAGCTTCGCTACGGCCGTTGGTTAAGAAGGTTCATCTCGTTAAAGGTATGTGCACCGCTGCCCTTGCACTTCTCAAGCTGACTGGAAGGTACCATCCATAGACTCTGAATCTGAATGATGGGAGGAAAACGGGAACTCCTGACTCGCTCTCCGTGGGGTTAAGGAGCAACCCCCACCACAACTTAAGCGACTTCATGAGGACTCCTGGGTGAGAGCGTGGCCACTTTTTCTGATTGGTAACATAAACTCCAAGCTTGTGAGACCAATCCGCTCTGCTATGTCGTATGGTTCCCACCATCTTCTGAAAGGAAAATATTTCCATCCCGGTGTTCGAACACTCCCATGTGAGCTCCTCTCCTGTGAAGCCATTCCTGTGGCTGTTTGGCATTAGAGGAGTTCTCTTGCGTTGGAGCACAAGCGCTTGGCGCTCTTCGGGATTTGTTATACGAATTGTACTACACGCCAAAGACACCCTACATGTGATGTACATCTTTGGGAATCCCTTTAACGCTCTTCTGAATATTGAACAGAACAGCTCCGCTGCCTGCTCCTTTGACTACAAAACAAAGAGGTTTTAATATTTAGCAGATTACTTAAGCCTCTCACCAGCTGTGACATGAAAATGGTCCTGTTGTAAATTAGCAGCTACGCTGGCAAAGGTCTTTATTGGCTGGGACACACCAATCTTAGCAGCAGTAGAGAATAGAGTGGTGGCCTATGAACACCATGTGGCTTAATACTCCATTTCTGGCATAATCTCTCTACACGATGCCCTGTTCCTCAAGGGCGTGAGCGGGACCGGCCCCGCTGATTCCACGGGGAAGTCTTGCAAAGGGAAAGACAGCATGGAAACTTTCAAAACCTTGATAGGAGATCAGCTCCGAACATGGGGCACAGAGTTATTGGCCTTTCCTGTGAATATTGGGATCAGAAACAGTGGCTCTCTCCCAACACAAATTCCTTACAGCTTGCCATGATTTTCTGACCAAGACTGGCCAAGAGACACGGTATCTTCCAGGCCTTCTGAGGACATTTTTGTGACTGGAGTTTGGTCTCTCAGGTGCCACTGTGTGCTCACCGAGTCGTTTGCTGGAGATGGAAGTCAGTTATCCCAGTTTTCTGTAGGCACTTGGTGGTAACCTCAGCAGCCACGCAACTGCTCAGGAGCTTCCTAGGAGCAGCCAAAGTCTCTACTCCATGCCTAGACACACAATGCCTCTGGCTGCAAATACATGAACAAACTGCCCCACCAGGTTAAGGTCTTGCTGCAGGAGGTGGTGAGCTGGCTCATGATGACAGCCATGCCATTCAACACGGCCACGCTAACCTGGACACCTCCAGCCCTGGAATACAGCTTCCTGGCCGCGGTTAAATGCAGAAGGAATGAGATGGCTTTTTTGCTTGCCAAGCAACTTGCTTGAACATCGCCAAGGAAGCTGATCCTCTTTGACCCATCTCTGTAAATCTTACCAGCAGTATGGAGCGGGCGGAACGGGATTCGCAGCCTTACCAGTGACGGGAAATTCCTAACGTGGACGCCGATGCTGCTGCTCTTGATGTGCTGCCAGTCCTGACGTGGTGACTGTGATTCTGCCCGTTATTTACCTGAGCCCTTCATGCAAATGCATGTTGCCACCACCTAATCAATCCATCCCATCAAGGGCTGAGAGGATCTTCACTTTGGATCACTAAGCACTTGGGCCTTCTCTTCCACAGGACCCAGACGGCGGTCCACGTTTTCCCCCATAGATGGTCCTGTTTCTGGACTAGCCCGTAGACCTTTGTGATGTCCTAACCAGACTGGGCTCCTCTCCTTTAACTTCCTTTTCCTGGCCAGATGCTTGTGGACACGAGGATGGGGCTGGCTGAGCACACAGTAGACTGGTGCTCTTTCCCAGCTACTGTAGGGTTTTATACACAGGAAGAGGGAAGACACGACACTAGAGCCACCAAAACTGGTTCTCAAGGACAATGGGATACTTGACAATATTTTTCAAGTTCTTCAGCTGGCTGTGTTTCTCTTTATTCAAGTATTTCCACTACTGGAGTACATGGATGACCATGAAGTCCTGAAGACATCTGGAAGCCAGTGTATGGTCCAATGAGTTCTTCTGGGCTGCAAGCTGCAGATATGCCATTACCCCCCTTCCAGAACAGCGCAGATACCAACACAGTGCGTGATGTGTAGGGTTCTTATCAGCCACATGAAGCCCAGCTGGAGGCCAGTTACCAGTGGTGTGCCCCAAGGTTTGATATTGGAGCCAGTACAGTTTAACATCCTCAGCAATGCAACCTGATCTGGTTCAAGGTGTCCCTGCTCACTGCAGGGGGGTTGGACTGGGTGACCTCTGAAGGTCCCTTCCAACCCAAACCATTCTATGATTCCATGATTCTAATGGCCCAGACAATAGGACAGCAAGCTCTCCCCACAAGTTTGCAGACAATGCAACACTGGGAGGAGGGGTTGATACATCAGATGGTTGTGCCACCGCTCAGAGGGATCTTGAAATGCTGGAGAAATGGGCAGATAGGGACCTCATCAAGTTCAACACAGGGCTGCTCCTGGGAAGGAATAACCCTCTGCACCAAGGGCAATCTGGGGGCTGACTGGCTGGAAAGCAGCTTGGCAGAAAAAGACGTTGGGGTCCTGCGGAGGAGTTGAACATGAACCAGCAATGTACCCTTCCAGCTATGAAAGCCAACAGCATCCTGGGCTGTGTTGGGAAGAGCGTTGGCAGCAGGTCAAGGGAGGCGATCCTTCCCTTCAACTCAGCACTGGTGAGGCTGCATCTGGAGTGTTGGGTCCAGTTCTGGACAACCCAGAAAGATTTGGAGCAAGACTGGAGTGAGTCCAGGGAAGAGCCAAAAAGACGATTACGGAACCAGTGCATCTGCCATAGGAGAGGCTGACCCGGGGCTGTTCAGCTTCAGGAAGAGGAGGCTCGGGGGATCTTACCAATGCATACAAAGCCCTTGTGGAAGAGGTAAAGAAACAGAGTCCAACCCTTCTCTGTGGCATGCGGTGGAAGGACCAGAGGCAGTGGAATGGCAATACAGGCACAAAGAGAAATGTAGGAAATTCTGTTTAAAACTGAAGAAGGAACTTCCTTATGGACAGGGCGGTGAGCACTAGAACTGGTTTCCCACTGAGGTTGTGGAATCTCCAGCTTTGGAGATGCTCAAAACCTGATGGGACAAGTTCCTGAGCATCCTGCTCTAGCCGACCCTGCTTTGAGAGTGGGCGCTGGACTAGACGATCTCCTGAGCTGCCCTCCCACCTCTGCTATCCTGAGATTCCGTGACTGCGTGTTTCTCAGCCAAGTGGAGCATCGTATCCTGGGACCTCCAGCTTTCTCAGGCTGCTCCTTGAGAGTTAAGAGGAGAGCAATTTCAAGCTACTTCAGTCCACACAAATGTGAGGATGTCAAGTTTCAGCTCTTACAGAGCAGTAATGTGTCCTTTGGTTGGTGAGAATCTGCCTTCTTGAGTTTCAGATTCTTTCTGGCCCATTCACCATTGATTCCAGCAGAATGGGACTGGGCAGTGAAACGAGGTGTTGACATCATTTTAGCAGTCAGGTTTGGTTCTCTTATTCTCCTACTAACAGTACTCCAGGGAAGGAAGGGGGGTAAAATTGGGCAATTTCTTCCTTTGATCTCACACTTACCCTTCTTCTTTAGCCATCACCAAGATGACCACCACAGCACAGGAAAAACGAGCTCACACAACGCTCCATTTCCACGCGGGTGATCATTCCTAGCAATGGCACTGGGCGAGAGAACGATACATGGTACAGCATTCCACTTGCACAGCTAGAAGTTGGAGGACAGGGATAGTGGTGTCTTGGTTGTTTTCCTTCCTCCAGGAAATTCCTAGAAGATCGCTGCCACATGCTGCAATCTGGTCCCTTCACTAAGCCAAGGAATTCCTGCAAGGAGCCTGAGCAAACCCAGGAATAAATTGTCACTGGCAGCATCAACTAAAGATGAAGTGGGCTCCACAGAAGATGCACGCTCACCACCACCACCTTCTTTTTAAATTGATGGCAGAACTTTAATAAAAAACCACCCAGGAGCCACCAAAAGCCAACTTCAGCACGTGTAGCGCTGAAGCGCTTTCAGCAACAGAAGTTACCCAGAAATATGTATTTCCTTACAAAAAATAAGTCAGTGGAACTCCCAATTCGTGTATCCAACACTCAGCTCGGGTACCTGATAAACCACGTGTAAAACCCCCCCAACGGTAGGAAACACAGGATTCATTTTCCTTAAAGCTTTGTGTCTAAAGGAAACCACCTTTGAAAACGCTGAAAATTTGTTCTGCTGGAGAGAAGACATTGAACATCTGGCTGTTCCCGAGGAAAGCAAAAGGGCTCCCTCTGGAGTGGATTCCGAAATCAACAGCGGATTCGGCTTTGAACAGGCAGGCATGAAAAATGAGAATCAGTGACAAAGCAAAGGCGTTCTTGTCTCTTGGTAGCTCACCCATCCTGTTTGCAATGAGCATAGTGGGGCTCATTCAAGGAGACGATATCATGGCTGGATGATGTGGATCCATGCCCAGAATATTGAGTCATTAATTAGTTTTCATGCATGGGCTTGTATGTGGCAAGGAGGCAAATTAAAGGATTCCTGAAGAGACAAGAATGCTTTCTTAGCACGTAAAATGCTCCGAAGAATCTCCAACAAAATAAATTAGGAAGCCAGCTGAGAATCCACATCTTCAACCCCGGCTGGTCATGCACAGGTCTATAAAAACCTAATGAACGCAGCCACCGGTTGCGTACCCATGGCAATAAACTTAATTTGAAAGGGAGAGAGGAAAAACTTAAAGGACACAGACAAAAACATGCTCTGCTGGAAACTGATGAAGGCCGCGTTCGAATGTAGACGTGAGAAGGGGCCCGCATTCCCGTGGTTTATTTGCATACAAGCCAATTAACAGAAAAGTGGTTTCATGCAGAAAGAAAAGAAGATTTAGATCACCTACGAAGTGAAGTCAACTTACTGCCTGCTTTTGCTCTTCTTCCTACAAACGTTGGCAAAAGAGAAAGGTGAAGAGAGAAACAGGACAGGTTAATTATGATAGGAACAGGAGACGCACGCGCGCAAAATACCCGGCAGAGCCCGCGGAAGAGCAGAACGCGGCAAACTGCAGAAACATCTGCAGATGTGAGAGGAAACGAGGGCGTCAGACACAGCGGCCGTGGTGGGAGAGCAAAGGTGTCGCTTCTTCCATCCTCAGACGAGGACTCTTGTCTAAAATGGCCTTCAGTGCTGGAGAAAATGGAACATGCGGGATGGATATCCGGTACGGATACCTTGGATATAGGATAGGGTAGAGCCAACGGATACTTTTTCTTCTACGCAGACCCTTTACCGGCTTCTCTTCCTACCCCAGACTCAGAAATGCCCCTCTAGCTCTCCTCAAGGCAAGATGCACCACGCTACCGTCCTCTAAAGTCTGGGAGCAGCGGCCGGAGCGTGCCACCGCTGCACGGCATTCGGTTCCCTGTCTGCACCGATCTGCCCTCGCAGAGCCCCACGCTGTCATGGCCTGGGGGGGCAAAACACAGCCCCTTTGGGAGAGAGTGCCCATGCCACCCCCGGCCTGCAGGGACCGCTGCAGATGGGATTCAGGAGGGCAAATGAACGGTGGTGGGCAACCGGGTCTGGGACGGGAGGGGAGACCCTGGGGGGCAAAAGCACCGAGGCTGCGGAGCAAGGGCAAAGATGTGGAGAAAACAACTCCTCTGCTGCAATGCAACGCTTGTCAGTATGGCTCGCTACTGATTTGGGAGAGCAAAAAAGGTGAAATATGGACGGATTTATCCTCTTTTGGAGCAGAGAAACGCACGCTGCGATCCTGCTGGGGCACATTCGGACTTCAGCTATGCAGGCGTTCCTGGGAACGAGCAAAATGCCTCGTATTTGAGAGCTGCTTTCCTAACTGGAAAGTTCTCATAGCTTCTGTCCTCGCGTATGACACAACCATCAGGGGTCCCAGGGGCTGGTCCGTCCGCGGGCACGGTTGTGCGGAGCGGCAGGGCGGTGGTGGCGTGGGTAGCAATGCCGTGCACTGAAGGGAAGGCGGGCAGCACGGTTTTGGTGACTCTCACGTGCGCAGAAGGAGCAATTACAGCTTTTTCCTGGGGGGATTTAACAGCCGGGCAGAGGCGGTGCTGAGGGCCAGGGTTTGGGGGTGGGATGGCAGGGGAAGGGTTGGGCTGGGGGAGCTGAAAGGGCTTTTCCAACCCAAACCATTCCATGATTCCATGATTCTTTTTCAGGGTAACAGCGTGTGGTCCCTCCGGCGGTGCCGTTGCACGGGCTGCCAGTGCAGAGGGCAGCAGCACCACTGGTAAGAGCGTCTCTCCCCAGAAATTCAGGTCATGGAATTAAAATTCAGGGAACAAAGCTCCTTCTGGCCTTGAAATCCATCAACTCACTCATCCACCTTCCCTCATGTCTTTCCCATCGGAGCAGGATTAGCCTGAGCCCATCCCTGAATTCGGAGCAGCCTCTCACTGGCCGCTGTACTCAAAGACGTTTTCCTGATGTCTGGGAGCGACGGCGGAGCATTCCACCCTTCTGAGCAGACACTTTTGGGGTTTTTTCTCCCAAGACTTGGTGTTCTTTCAGGCCCGCATTTCGGCACTGACGTAGGGCACGGCTCCGCTGAACCATGGCCCAACATCAGCTGCGGGGGCCATGATCCCAGTTCCTCCTGCTGGCACTGGGACTCGCAGGACCAGATGGTGAGCCAGGGCAGGGAAAAGATCTTACACAATCTCCACTCTATAAAAAAGTTGTTACTATGACAAATGAGGCTTTAGCATTAACCACAGATGTGAAAAAGCCCCCTCGGGAGGCGTGGAGCTTTGCTAGGAGGCCTGGGCAGGTATTGGAGTGAGGAATTAACCATTGGGGAATCGGAAGAAGCGGAATGGGGAACGTCTGCTGGACACCCGCGCGGCTGAAAGCAGAGCCCCGCGAGGAGGCGTCACCGCCGACTGCTTATCGGGGAAGTGCCAGCCCATGGCACGGGGTGTGCTCAGGGGAAGAGGGAGAGCTAAGGCTCCGACGAGGGAAGGAAGATAAAAAATATTGGAAGAAAGTCACTGGTGACAGCGGTGATGGGTCACTGGCCAGACAGACAGCCCAGACGGACAGGCCGCCTCTCATGTGCAAGGGGCTGGATCTGCTAAAGACGAGCTGGAGGAGGACATGAGATTAGCAGCCAACGGGAGCCCTACAGTGGCCACTGCAGCAGCCCTGCAGGCTCGGAGGCTACAGGATGAAATGAAGTTGTGCATGGGCCTGATCTCTGGCATGACCTGAACACGTCCGATCAGGGTGGCCATACCCAAATGGCACCCCAGGAACCTCTGGGCACCGGGTAACCTCTGGGTGGTGGTTGGAGATGGGTTGGGAAAGCGCTGGTAGGTCTGATCCAAAGGCACGGCAGCGACCACACGGACGGCAGAGCAGGTAGGCGAGTGTCTGTCCAAGGAACGCTGTCCATCCCTAATGAGCCCACCTGGACAGATAGAGCCGGGGTCCCACAAGAGCATGGGGCGACAGAGCAGAAGGTGCCAATGGCAGCACTTAGTGAAGAGCTGAACGGCCAGAACTTCTCCTTCGGGGAGAGCCACCAACAAATTCCTGTAACTGGAACCTCCTCAACACTCGATGCAAAACCCAACCTGAACTCTAAATGGCAACGGCGTGGGCAGGCCGCTGTACGGGCTCATGAACATCAGAGCAGGACACTGATCACGGGGGTCTGATTACCTCTGCACCAGCAGCCAAAATAGTCGAGGGCCTTCCTCTGCTCTGAGGCCAACTATCAGGGCATGGCTTGCCACGGGAGAAATGGATGAACCTCCCGAGAACAACTATGTCCTTCAAATACCGGCTGTCCTCTCTCTGCCTTTTTTTACAGCGGGAGCCGAGGTACCAACCTTTGAGACAACCAAAGTTAGGTAAGCTGAGCCCAGCTCTCAGTGGTGAAACGAAGGCAGCATTAAAAATGCAAAAAATACTGCATAGGAAAATGGAAAAAACCATAAAAGCTTAACAGCCGATCTGAATTATAAATGGCAATTTTGGAAGTGCACCAAATGATGAGAGGAGCTACAACCTTGGGGGAAAAATCCGTGTCTGGCAGGGCTAAACCCCCCGAAAGGAGCCTCTGAAATGAACGCAAATATCACCAGAACCAGAAGAAAGCCCCGAGGCGGGGTGTAATGCTCCGTGGCACAGCTCTTGGTATGGGAGGAGGAATCAGAATTTCTGTTCTGTGTTTGACTAATAGTACTTCCCCCTTGTAGTTTCTATCAGCAAACAGTGAATTACTCCCACTAATAACGAGAAAAGATGCTGAAAAGTATCTACTAGAAATAATATTTTCAGGTCAGCAGGCCTGGGTCGCTTGCAGCGGGGATCCTTCAAATAATTACATGAGGCGTTCTCTGGCCCAGGGACGGTAATTTTTAATAGACCTTGGAGTCCCCAGACTGGAAGGCGCTGTGTTGCACTGGTACTCAGAAAGGGAGGTGGGGCAACTTGAATAAGCACAAACGCCTTACCCTGACATTAATGTACGCAGGGTAACAGCAGGGCTGGTGGGAGACTCAACTAACAAACAGCACACGAAGCATTGTGGGCGACAAGGTGGCCATGAGCCAGCAGGGTGCCCTTGGGGCCAAGAAGGCCAATGGCACCCTGGGGGGCATCAAGAGGAGTGTGGCCAGCAGGGCCAGGGAGGTTCTCTTCCCCTTCTGCTCTGCTCTGCCCTGGGGAGACCCCACCTGGAGCTCTGGGTCCAGTTCTGGGCTCCCCAGTTCAAGAAGGATGAGGAACTCCTGGAGAGAGTCCAGAGGAGGGCAACAAGGATGATGGGGGGACTGGAGCATCTCCCCTAGGAGGAAAGGCTGAGGGAGCTGGGCTTGTTCAGCCTGGAGAAGAGAAGGCTGAGAGGGGATCTCATCCCCACCTACAAATACCTCCAGGGTGGGGGTGACGAGGACGGAGCCAGGCTCTCTGCTTAGGTTCAGAGAAGAATTCAAGATACAGTTTGGGTTTTTCCCAATTAAAAAAAATTATATTAAAAATCTGGAGAAGGCGAAGAAATCAACCATCAAAAATACTGCGGTACAGTATTGTGTGGGGCTCAGAAAAGCCCTACCTGTTTAACTGATTTAAAACAGAAGCTTGAGAAGCGCCTTCGCTGAGATGAGTAAGTCTCTGTGTAGGAAAAAAGCAGGGGTGCTAAAGTACTCCTTAATTTAATGGAGGGAGAACCACATGTACCAAACCCAAGGGGTGTAAACTGAAGCTAAGTACATTAAAACTGAAAACGAGGCATAAATTTTTAACTGCGCAAGCAAATTTGCATTGGCAGTGAATTTTCCATTTTCGGTTTCTTCAGTTCAAGAACAGATGTCTTTCTGGAAGATGCTTCAATCAAAGAGAAGCTGCCAGGCTCCATAGAAAGCTAAGGCAGGGAAATGCAAAGGACTGCATTACGCAACTTGTAGAATCAAGGAATTACAGGTTGCAGGCTTGTGGGATGATCCAGGTCGGAAGGGATCTCAGGTGGCCTCAGGTCCAGGCTCCTGCCCAGAACAGGGCCGAGCTAATCCCAGACCAGGTTGCTTAGAGCCCTACCCCGCTGGGCCTTGAACACCTCCAGGGATGGAGGCAGCACCACCTCTCTGGGCCCCTGCTCCGCTGCTTGAGCATCCCCCTGCGGCAGAAGTTTCCCCTTATATCCAGTCCGACTTGCCCTTATAGTGTTCAAACACCTTTGGGAACTGGGGGAGCTTATTAAAAGACACTGGGTTTAGAAATGAGAACTCTGGTAAGAGGCAGCTTCTCGACTGACCTGTACAATACAGCCTAGAAGATGCCATTGAAGTTTCCGTCGAGCTCATAGTTGAGCAGCGTGATTCAGCTCAGTGAATGGGTCCCAAACCCATCAGTTTATCACACGTGAGTCAGTAATGGTTCCTTTCCCTCTGCTGCAATCCCCTTTCCTCCCCGCTACGTCCTCCGTGCTCTCCTCCTCGGTGGGTTACGGACACCGATGTCCTCTGCTGCTCCACACAATGCCATGTTGACGTGTCCCACTGGTTGGGCAAGAGGGACCACTGTTTGGGCAGCTGGGAGGCCAATGGCCAGGCAGGCAGAGAAGGCAGGGGTGCTGCCCGCCTGCACCTTGCCCAGTCGGGGGGCAAAGGGATGTGCGGGTTTGGAGCGGTGAAGCCCCGTCTCACCCTGAACTGCGTCGGAGGCAAAAGCACTACGGAGATGCTGCGGCATCTGCAGCCCAAAGGGACCGTGGTCACCTACAGGGGGATGGGCAAAGCAGCCCGTGATGGTGCCTGTGAGCGCATTCATCTTCCAGGACTTGAGGCTCTGTGGCTTCTGGATGACCTAGTGGAAGAACAACCATGCGCAGGACCAGGAGAGCCTGGCCAGCATGATGGATGCTTTGTACCAGCATATCTGGAGGGGCCAGCTCACTGCGCTGGCCTGCACCGAGGTCCCGCTCCAGGACTACAAGGCAGCACTGGAGGCATCCATGAAGCCCTTCCCATCCTCGAAGCAGATCCTCCTCATCTGACCCCCCGAGACCTCAGCTCATGGGCGGCAGCGGGCTGAGCCCAGTGCTGCTCCACCACAGTCAAGCTTTCCTTTGCTGCCTCATCCGCAGATGAGATGCTATGAAGAAAAACCATCCAGATCCATTGATTCCCATCTGCGAAGGGAGACCACCCGGCCTTTGAGGCTTTCGAGGTGGAAGAGCCCAAAGTCAAGCCAGCCAACAGCACAGCCGTTCACCCGAAGGAGATGACATCAGGCGGCCTTTGGGTGAATGAATTTGTGAAGGCTTGCGAGGGCTCTGAAAATAATAAGGTCTAACGGGAAACTCGCATCACGGCGTGTCACTGTGTTAAAGCAGATGTCCAAACGGATTTTGCTATGAAGAGGCTCCCCAAAGGTGTGCAAGAAAAAATGCTCAGGCTGTGGTCACCTGAACCACGGAGAATCAAACTGTTTCTGACGCAACAGCTTCTTATACGTTCCTAAATCTGCAGTTCGGTTTGGATGCCCGTTTTCAGAGATGTCGCACTTCAAGTTACAAAGATTTAGGGTCTGAAGGAACCAAGGTGAACTTAGCAAGCGATTGTCTTCCAGTTTTCAGCAGACAGACATTAACAGGCTGAACGGTAAAACAAGTACAGCGTGCAGAACCACTTAAACCCCCTTGCTTCCCAAATGTTAACACCAAGCCTGTGCTCATCTGCGCAGGGCAACTGAACAGAAGGGGCACCCCTGGGGCGCGCTCGATCGTAGCCTCCTGTGCCTGCATTCCTACTCCACAACGCAAGCCTCATCTGCAGAGCGACTGCACTTCAGGTTTGCAGATGATGTGAATTCGTTATCACTTTCAAGTGCAGACAAGCTCTGAATTTTCCTGGCACCATCAAGCCGTGCCTGTAGCTAACCTCTAAACCCCCACGCGGCTCCCGTCGGGTGCCACCATGGCGATCGCTCTCCTGCTTCTTCCCGTGCCGATATATCTGTGTCGCACCTCGTCTCAGACCAAAACCTCGCCGAGTCAGGGCAGTGTTTGCCGTCCACTTTATGGAGAGGCTCTTGTCCAAGTCAAAGAAGGGCAAGAACAGACGCGTGGCAGCGTTTCAGACTATAGACATCAACAGTGAGCTCAACCCTAGTGGGACTCTCAAAAATAATAATGGACCCTCCTCAGAAATGCGGACAACAACATATTTTATAGCTCAGAGCCAACACCATCACGCTCTAAAGCAAAAAGCCTCCCCAGACACTGTGGGTGCGTGTAGGATCATAGAATCATAGAATGTTTTGGGTAGGAAGGGATGCCTAGAGGTCATCTAGTCCAGCCCCCCCGGATTACACGCCATAACATGCCGGGGGTCGCATGCTGCATTGGGAGCTACAGTTCCCAGTTTATTTTCCAGTTCAAGTTGGAAGAATGCAGCTGGTTACCAACCCTGACACTTCCTTGAAGCCTTCCAAATCGTGCAGGTTCTTGATATCCTCACCAAAGCGGCAGCGTAGGAACCTGACAACCCATTAACCATCTGCACCCATACCCCGAGCCAGTATGGAAAGGACTTTCTGCAAACCCCTCCCATTCCTCGTGACGTGTTTATACGGGTACGGCAGCAAAGCAAGAATCTCCAAGCGGCAATGGTGAATTCCCGACCCGGGGTGGGGAGGAGGGACACGGGGCATTTCCGACAGGAGGTGGCTTACTTTGAGCAGCTTCATCAGCCCTTCCAGCTGCACCATCAGCTCTCTTCTGCTTTCTTGAAGCGCAGACATCCTCTGTTCCAGTTCGTCCTTTCTCTGCCTGTTCAAGTTACATGGAAGAAGGAGTCAGAAAACAAACTTTGGGTATTTCATAGAATCATAGAATC